>CM057450.1:307817500-308112500 GCA_016271365.2 Neoceratodus forsteri
TACTTTAACAATGTGCACAGTAGCAAATGCATACACACATATATATATATACACACACACACACACACACCAGCAGCACTGGTGCCTGTCAGTGAAATAACATTTCACCATCCACATCAATCCCATTTGTATAATTAAGTCCCCTACCCCAATCTACCCACTCAGCATTGTGAGTCAGTGACACCCACCCTTCCTCCACCCCCTGCCAGGCATAACAAGACAAACACCCCCCTTGCACCCAGTCAGCACCCACCATCCTCCACCCCCATCTGGTACCTGACCCACCTGATGAATCTTGGCATCAGAGGTGGGCAGAGAGGAGGACGGTGACTGGCACAGACCCTCCTCTCACCACTTTGGCCATTCTGAATGAATGGGACTAAATGTGCATGTACAGTAGAAACAGCTGTATCTTCTATGTAAGTTAGACCGCACCTGGAGTACTGCATGCAGTACTGGCACCCATATCTGAAGAGGGACATTAAGTTACTGGAGGGGGTGCAGCGTAGGGCGACAAAGATGATCAAGGGGCTGGGGGACTTATCATACGAGAGGAGGCTGTGGGAGTTGAACATGTACTCACTGGAGGAGAGGAGAGACAGGAGGGACATGATTGAAACCTTTAAGTACATGAAAGGAATAAACAAGACAGGTACAGAGGGGCTGTTCAAAGTAAGGGAGGAAATGGCCATGATATGAGACAGGAGGGAGGAAGGTTCAGGAAGGAGATGAGGAGACACTTTTTTACAGAGAGGGTGGTAGCTGGCTGGAATGCGTTACCTGCAGAAGTGGTATCCAGTAGAACAGTGGACTGCTTCAAAAGGGGATGGGACAGGACAAGGGGCAGGGTCAATGAAGGGGAAGGGTGGGGCAGCTGCAGAATAAGGGGTGCTAGCTGCACATTTGAGCAGACTTGATAGACCTCTAGGCCTTTATCTGCTGGCAAATTTTGTATGTTTGTATCACAGTAAATCTTCAACAGAATCTCCTCCATTGCACCACATCATGGAACTGTAAGCTGTCAGCAAGGACCACCTGGAAAAGTTTGCTAGCTAGGGCTACCCATGTCGAACTGCCACGTCACCACCGATATAACGTGGGCAGCCCCATCATGCCTCAGTTCCCTGCCACAGATGAGCTCGGAGGATCATCAAGCCAGCAGGGACTGAAGCAACCAGGACCAAACCAAGTACACAGGAGAGGATATGGAAACCTGAGTAAATATGACAAATTCAGGCATAAGAGGAGAACCAGCATGCCGGAGTAGGCAGGACAGTCTCCATCACCTGAAAAGGTGGGAAGGTGGCAGGGAGAGCAACCAGTACCAAACTAGGCACACAAGAGAGGATACGAACATAAGAACATACGAAATGCCAGCAGAAACAGGCCTCACCATCTATCGAGTCTGCTCGTTTTTGCAGCTAGCCCCTCAACTTGCAGCTGCCCCACCCGCCCCTCCTCAAAACACCCCCCCACTCTGTCCCACCCCTTCTTAGATCTGCCCACCATTCTACAGGATACCACTTCCTTGGTCAGAGTATTCCACTTGTCTACCACCCTTTCCATGAAAAATTGTCTCCTGATTTCCCTTCTGAATCTCCCCCCCTCCATTCTCAGCTGATGCCCCTCGTGTCCCTCACTCATTTGATCCAGAAAATCTCCTCTGTATTAGTCTTGTTTACTACCTTTAAGTATTTAATGGTTTCGATCATATCCCCCCATCCCTTCTCTCCTCCAAGGAGTACATGTTCAGCTCCTTCATCCTCTCCTCGTAGGATCTTCTCTCCAGTCCCTGGATCATATTTGCTGCCTTACACTGCACCCCCTCCAACAATCTGATGTCCTTCTTCAGGAATGGACACCAGTACTGTACGCAGTATTCCAGGTGCAGCCTAACCAGTGACCTGTACAAGGGAAGGATCACCTCCCTGTTCCTGGAAGAGATTCCCCTCGCTATGCACCCCAGCATCTTGTTTGCCTTTGCAGCCACCTTCCTGCCTGAGCTAAGTGGCTCATACTCCCGTTATGAGCACCCCTAGATCATTCTCCTCCATGGTGCATTCCAACTCTAACCCTCCCAGCTGGATCCACGATGTCAGTTCGACAACTATGTTGACAGCCTTAAAGATCCATTTGTTTCATCTTGCTTTTGGGATTTTATGCAGTAAACTGTTTTTAACGTATATTGGTCTGAAGTTTGAAATTGCATTGTATTTTATTATTTTATTGTTTTAACATGCTTTTATTGACAAAATTTTACAGCGTTTTGATATTTTTGAATTGTGCTATAAAAATAAAGATTATTATTATTATTATTATTGTCGACTGACATCACAGTGACGGATTTATGTCAACTGCAAGTTGCTGTTGACATAAATCCAGCAGGAGACTCCAGCTGTTTTTCTACTGGGGGCTTTGACCCTCGAACCTGAGCCCCTGCACCACTGAACTAAAGGATTCCAACTCTGAGTTGGAGTTGATTCAGGGAGGAGGTGCAGGACCAGGAGACAGAGTGCCAGGGTCTTGGGTGGACCATTACAGCGAACTGTCGATGTTGTCGGCATTGACATGTTCGCTGTAATGGTGTCACCATACAGTCGGCATACCTTCCCAGCTATTTCCTCTCCTGGTTCCTAGTTCCAAAGTGCAGGACCATGCACTTCCTGGCGTTGAACCCCATCTGCCATGTTTTCGACCACTCCTGTAGTTTGGTCATGTCCTCTCCACCCCTCCATATCATCTACCACAGCCCGCATCTTGGTATCTCCGCAAACAGACTGATCTTACTCCGGACCCCATGTGAGATGCCAGCTATGAATATCCCAAACAATATTGGTCCCAGTACCGAACCCTGCAGTACCCCGCTCGCGACGTCCCTTGACGATGAGAGTTCCCCCACCATTACCCTTTGCTGCCTACCCCTCAGCTAGTTGGTGATCCAATTGACCATTTTTGTCCCCACCCCATGTATTCCGGCTTCCCCCCCCAGCCTTCCATGTGGCACTGAATCAAAGGCCTTGCTGAAGTCCAAATGCAGGACGTCCACTGCATGGCCCATGTCCAGCTCCCTGATCACCCACTCATAGAATTCAACTAGGTTCATCTGGCAGGATCTGCCCGAGACAAACCTGTGTTGATGACTATCTTGGAGTCCACTGTCTTCCAAAAAGGTCACCAACCTCTCTTTTAGCATTGTCTCCATGAGTTTCCCCATGACTGAAGTGAGGCTCACCAGTCTGTAGTTGCCTGGTTCATCCTTTGGGCCACGTTTATGAATGGGCACCACGTGGGCCATCCTCCAATCTTGTGGCACGCATCCTGTTTCCAGTGCTGTGCTGAACAGGTCCGCCAGTGGTCCTGCCAGGATCACCGCTAGCTCCCTAAGCACCCTAGGGTGAATGCCATCTGGTTCCAGTGCCTTGTCCACCCTCAGCACCCTTAGTCCTTCCAGAACCCTGTCCTCTGTAATCCTGATGTCAGTCACCCCCTCTGCCCACTCCACCTCTCCCATGTGGTATCTGCCCCCCTTTTTCCGTCATGAACACAGAGCAAAAGTAATCACTCAGTGCCTCTGCCTGGTCCCACCCCTTTTCCACCCCCCATCCTGCTTAATCCTCACAATCTGGTTGTTTCTCATGCTCTCACCAATGTATCTGAAGAAGTCCTTTTCCCCATCCTTAATTCCCTGTGCCAGTCTCAGCCCCCTGGATGCTTCAGCCACCCTGACTAGCCTGGTAACCTCCCTGGACTTCTTTGTGTACGCTTCCTTGTCCCCCTGTCCTCCCAATTTCTTAAGTCTCTGGAATGCTTTTCTCTTGGCCCTCACCCCTTCCATGACCTCCAGAGTTAGCCATCTTGGCTCCTTTGCTCTACCTTTCTTGTTCCATGTCTCAGCAGCCTCAGCTAGTCCCTTTTTAAAATTACCCCATTTTTGATTAGCATCCATACCTGCTTGAAATCCCTCCAGATGCCCAGCCAAAATTTCCCCCATCCTTTTGAAATCCGCCCCCTTAAAATCTATCACCTTGGTACCCGTATCTCCTGTTTCTCTGCCCATCTTTTTTTTTTGTTAGTCTTGTTTTTCTCTCCTGGCCTCTGGTTGGCAATTCTTTCAAGGTACCCTCATCTCTGGCCACAGTTCATCCCCGCACCTCCGCATTACAGACCATCGTCACTCACCCCCACGGCTTACCCCTGTGGTGGGGTGGCAGGGAGACCCTCATCTTCCCCACCAAGTCTGGATCCAGTATTGCTTCAATGTCCTTAGAGGTGCACAGTCAACGAATAACCATCAAGCCACACAGCCAGGGCCTTGTTTCCTTGTTTCTCCCCTTGCAGAAAGGAGGCGTGCAGGATACCAGCGGAGGAAGCGTGCATGTGTCTGCATGTGCTCCTCCAGGCATCTGCCCCCTCTCCACTCCCTTATCTACAGTATCAGTGCCCCTGCCCCACAGCAACTATCAGGGGCCAGTACTGCGCCGAATACTGGCAGCCCCTTCCCCGGAGAAGGAGAGAAGTCACTCAGACGTGTGATCCTTCTCCTTCCCTGCCGACCCCCGGCAACCTGTGCTCATTTCCGAACACGGGTCGTCAGCGTGGTGCGAGGCAAGGCATTCAGCACCTCAGGTCTCAGTACCACCGGGCTGGCTTTCTCTGCCCATCTTGAGTGTGAACCACACCGAGTGATGGTCACTCCCCACCAGGGGGTCCTCCACCCCCAGATCCCTTACAGCCTCCCCATTTGTTAGTACCAGATCCAGAGTCCTTTCCTCCCTTGTTGGCTCACTGACCAATTGCACCAGGAAGCTGACCTGAAATGCCTCTTGTAATACCTGTTCCCTTGCACTTGTGGTGGTTGGGGTGTTCCAGTCCATCCCAGGGAGGTTAAAGTCCCCCACCACTACTGTGTTCCCCTTTCTACAAACCCTTCTAATCTGCGCTGCCAACTCTCTATCCAGGTCATCCCCCTGAGCTGGTGGCCTGTACATCACCCCCACCCTCAGTGCCTTTCTTTTGGAGTCTTGAAACTGCATCCATACAGCCTCTGCCCTCCTCCTCCCGTATACATCTTACCCTTCCCTCATGTACATCGCCACGCCCCCAACCCCCTTAGCCCTGGCCTTCCTAAATATCCTGTACTCTGGGATCATCAAATCCCAGTCCTGATTCTGGGTGGCCCATGCTTCGGTGATGGCCGCTATGTCCACCCTCCCCATTGCCAAGAGAGCCTGCAGCTCAGCTGATTTGTTACCTAAACTTCTAGCATTCAGTGAGACCACCCTCCAACTTGTGCCTCCCCCCAACCTGGTTTTCCCCTCTCCTAGCACTTCCCTGCGCCCCTACCCCAATTTTCTCTCTGATAGCTTGGGGGGTAAGCATGCTGTTCCCCTTTCTGGGAGCCCCACCTACCATCTGTCCTCATGCCACCCCACTACCTAGTTTAAATCTACCCTTCATGTTATGTACCCCTCAGACCTCTGCTTTAATACCTTCTTCCCTTCCCCGCTCAAGTGCAGCCTATACTCTACATATAAATCCTTATTGTCCCAGGTTCTACCCCAGTCCCCCACTATCCCATACCTCTTGGACCAACACCACTCCCCCAGCCAAGTGTTGAACTCCCAAATTCTCTTCTTCTTCCTGTACTCATGCAGGGTACTGGGAGCACCTCTGAGAAGGCCACTGATTCCCCCACTTCCTCACATAGCCTTCCTAGTTCCTCAAACCTCCTCCTCACTACCTCCACGGTCTCCCCGGCCAGGTCATTAGTGCCCACATGCACCACTACATGCAGTTTCTTTCTGCCCCTCCTTGTGCACTTAACGGCCACCTGCCCCGCCCTGTCTGCTGTTAGCCCCGGTATGGCCTCCACCCATATTCAACTATGCCTTTCTCCCTTGCCCCCTCATCTGATCCCTTTTAGTATGGAATCACCCAGCACTAGCACCCCCCCTTCCCCTATTCCTATCCCCGCCCTTACCCTTTCCCATGGTACCCATTACTAGAGCCTTCCACATCACTAATTCTTCCCTTCCCCTGTCCTGACCCCTTCACTGCTCTCTCCCATCTTCCACCTCTCTCCACCCTCCTCCTGAGACCCCTCTCTGCTCTTCCCTGCCATCCTTCCCACCAGCAGTACTTCTCTGCCTTCCCGCCCACCTCCCTGACCGACTCCTGTCCCTTGAGGATTCCCCTCCCCTTCCCCCTCCTGTCCCTTCCTGGTTATCGTGCACCCCCGCCTCCTCCACCAGTGTTGTCTGCACTTCAAACCTATTTCCTGCCCTTCCTGTCTGGCTGTGCTCAGGCTCCTTCCCCTTGACTCTAGCCCTCTCCCTACTGTTAGACCCCCTGTTTGTTCTACTCCTGCACTCCCTCCCCCACCCTTCCCTAGAGCTGCTGAACCCCCCATATGGGGGCCCCATGTTATACCCCGGGTGACATCCTCCTGCCTCATGCCCCCCCATCCTCTCCAGCTCCCTACCAAGCCACAGCACTTCCTCCAGCCTCCTCAACCTGTTACAGACTGAACACCCTCCCGTCCTCCACTATAAGTTCATCCAAACCACCGCCTCACATCCATTGCATCTCATGATTCTACCCATGTTAGCCCCCCTTACATCCTGCTGTACCACCCCTCTGCACTGCTCCCAACTGCTTCCACTAGAGTCCCCCCTCCTTCTGGTGTGTCCCTTCCTAACCCACTCCATTTATTTTCTCCTACTGTTTTAACCCCCGAGATACCACAATGGTTAGTCGTAGCCCCTTACCTTCCTTCCTATTCCCTAGACTTTCAAGTAAATCCCCCTCCTCTAAAGTGTACCCTACTTCTGGTTAAAAGGTTTCTTTCTGCAAAGTCTCACCTTCCTAATTACCCCTTGCTGCCTCAAACCTTCCCCCTCTCAACTGCCAACTTAATCAGTTGCCCCTCCTAGAAAAACAGATCCCTCTCCGACTTACTTCACCCCCTATCACCCACATGAGCCAGAGCAATCACAGTGACCCCAGTTCAGCAGCAAGACACATCCTGGAACAGTCACAGTACCTGTGCTCTGAATGTAGTTAGAATTTAAGAAATGTAAGTCACAAAATGTAGCTACAGCTTAAGAAATGGAAGTCACACTACCTTGTTGCTCAGAACTGGGTCCCCCCAGTCTGTTGAGTTCCTATTCCACAGCTCGCCTAGGGTCACTTTTTCCGTCAAGCTCCACCAGCTGCCCTTACCTGATGACTCATTCTCCTCTTGTAAGCCACCAATGATCTCTCCTCAGGTAGTGATCAGCCCTTTTCTGAAGTATTTGATTTGTCTTCTTTCCCCACTAGAGGGCGGCGATCCCTCCTCAGTCTGTCAGTTCACCATAGGTTTGGTTCTTCCTTCCTCAGGTATTTAATAGAGGTCACGGCTGGGGAGGGTAAGAGGGACAAAAAGCTCCAGCACAGCATTAAAGCCCCAGCCCCAGATTTACGCTGGCTCCTGCAGACTCCTTCGATCACTGCAGCAACGGCCACCTGGTCCCCTTGCTCCCTGGACCTGTAGAGGAAGCCTGAGTAAATATGCCAAATACAGGCATGAGAAACAGCATGTGAGAGCAGACAGGAAGACCACTGGTCACCTGAAAAGGGGGTGGGGAGAAGGGAGGAAGAGCTGTGGCTCAGTAAAGGAGATTCTGTCGAAAATCTGCTGTTATGTAAAGTAATTATTCTATCTTCTTCAAAGACATCTTCCTCTACTGAGCCACATCATGGGAGGGAGGGAGGAGGAGGGAGGAAGAACGATGTTTCAGTCCAGACTAATGTTTAGTGAACATATGAACAGTACTCCATGTGGCAGCAGCACATATGTCACCAGTGGATACAATGTGGAAACTAACCACAGAAGTTGCAACTCCATGAGTAGAGTGAGCTCAAACAGGACCAGAAGGCTTCTTACATACTAATGTAACCCCCCTGCAAATGGGGGTTCCCAAAAGTCTTCCAGGAGCTTGCCTGAATGCTCTAAGCCTGGGTGGTGTTCAGCGTCTGAGCTGCTTAACTGTGGTTGCAAGTGAGTGCTATTTGAGCTTCCACGTACTGTTTCTTTAAGAGCTGTCTGCTTGCAGACTTAATTAGTTTGTATGGGGGGACTGTGTATTTAATGCTCGAATCCTGTCCAAGCTGCGGAGTAATCACTCCAATTTGCGGTCGCTGAAGGTGCAAAGGGAGCCCATCTGAAAGCTATAACTGTTTGCCTGTAATCATTTAAAGTTATTAGCAAAATTGCAGTTTGTCTAACCTGCCTTTATTGCAGCTGGGACTCTGTGTGTGTTACCTCTCCATTTTGGACCTAAACTGCTGTGCTGAGCCAACTGGGTAAAGGGAGCCATAAAATGGAGCCTATGGATGAATCAGAACTTGGTCTCTTAATCTGAGCCAGCCACAAGGGGATTGTATGGGCAGTGACTCTGGGAAATGTAGTTTTGACCTTGGCGCATTTTCTACCAACAGAGAGAGTCTTATTGTGAGTGACAGCTGAATCAGCCAACAGAATAGTGCGGATCTAAAGCAAATGTCCTGCTCTGTGACTGGAAAGATCAGATCAGTTGTGGCAGTGAAGAGAGAAGGAGCTGTGTGCTTCTGCGGTGTATAGTTTCGAGCAGAAAGCACATGTGAGGCCCTCAGTTTCGGTCTGCAGTCTTTGTGAGTGCCAGTTTGGACTGAATCCGAGTTGTGAGGAGAAAGAAGCACTAGAAGTGTGGAAACCAGGCTCACCCTGCAGAAGACTGGAGAAATTGTTGAATCGCGTTCGGTCTGTCAGGAACTGAAAGTGCTGTGTGTGCTCCTGGGTATTTTGCAGTAATTGCGATCGGGATTGAGGAGCAGCCTGCCTGGTACAGTACTTTCCTTTTACATATAAATGTGCGTAGTGCTTGTTGGGAATCGCTATTTCAAATCCCCTGTACAGTGACTTGTGTGCTGAAGCTGGAAGTAAATCCCAGCTTAATTCAGACTACATCCGTTTGCTATCAGCTGCAGTGGGGTCCAGTCACAAGGACCTTGTTCTCATGCCCTGCTCTTCTGGCAATCCAGAGGGACATTCTCCAGCCGATCCTCAGCTTGGGTGTTGTGAGTACAAATCAGGGTATTCCTTTGCAGCTTGTTTTTCAATCACAAGTGTGTCATTTAATTCTTGTTGTTTCACTGTTTCATGGACTGGGCTCTCTGGTTCCGGATTACAATTGGTTGTTGTGCATATATTTTCTTCTACAGGGCTCTATCCATCTGCACCTGCCGGCCAACCCTGGGCAACAGACCTGGCTAGCCCCCCCCCCCAAACCTGGATACCCAGAGTGTGACTTTTCAGACCCTGTATGTGTGCACAGTACTGCAATTTAATGCCACTAATTAACCTGATTTCCCCCTCCTGTGTTACTGTCCCCTAAATAAATCAGATTTGTTGTTGTTATACTATATACTGTCTGTAGTGGTGGTACTTATGGAAACAGTATTGTGTTTTGCTGTGTGTGTTGATTAACCTTACTTTATAGGGGGTCCTCAGAGACGTACTGCTGAATCAGTCTCGAGGGTAAGTGGTATCTATATGAGTGAACAGCGTGTAAACTTGGGGTATTGGGGCTGTAACTCCGGTGTACTGTGTGAGCCACTAGAGGGAACCAAAGGGGGGTCACAGCGTCCCAGAAGGCTGTGATCAAGCTAGTCTAACCACTACAAACCCTGACCTCTGGGTGGAGGCACCCGCCATAGAACCTAGGCCCCTCATCCAGTCAGTAGTCAAGCAGGCATGGGTAGTAGCCCTTGGGATAGCACCACCTGGGGGTTACGTCTTGGAGGCTCACCGCTGGGATTTTGTATTCTCTAGTGGCCACATTTACGAACCACTGTTAAAAAAAATAAATAAATGGGTACCCCGACAGAAGTGGCTGTGCACCGGTTGGTGGAGTGGTGTACTGGGGAGGAGATCGACCCCCAAAATGCTATGCTTATCCTGGACATCCCCTTGGGTATCAATGTGGACACTGTACAGGGAGTACCTTCCAAGGTGGAAGGTTTACAAAACCCTGTGGTGGTGGGTCGACATGCTGATTTACTCACCCACACTTTCATGGCCCTAGTAGAGTATAAGGACCCCATAGATAGCGCCAAAGTGCCACAGACTATTACCCCAGAGGGAGCCCTCACTGCCTGGAGAGTGATAACTAAAGACAGTAAAGACCCAGGAGGAATGACCCCCCACTATCTGAAACTTTTGAGGAGAAATTTGCTAAATTGTTGCTGGAGGAGGGGAAAACTGTGGAGGATTTAAAGAAACTATTATTGCCAACTGGGGGTGTTTCTCCCCCAACGCCCTCTCCCCCTCCAGCACCCATTATTGCCCCACCTTCTGTGCCAGTGCTAGCCCCTATGTTTGTACCTGCCATTAGTCATGACTTTTACCGCAAGCTCACAGTATTCTCTGGTATCTGCCCTACTCCAAATGGGGAGGTCGATCTGGAAACCTGGATAGACTCTGCTACCCTTGCGGTACAAAACTGGCAATGCTCCGAGGCAGAAAAAAGGGCTCGCCTGGGGGAGAGCTTCCAGGGACCCGCCCAACGTCCTTTTCGCACCCTGAGGGTCTCTGACGCCAAAGCCCAAGAATACCTAATTGCCCTTGAAAATTGTGTTTCGGGGCACCACTAGTGTTGAGGCCTTGAAATGGAAGCTTACAAATGTTAGACAACAGCCGGGGGAATTGTTATCTGCGTATATGGATCGATTAGAGGGAATCTTGCAAACCATCTTTCAAAAGGGAGGGGTTTGGACCTCTAGTGAAGTGGACCAGGTAAGGCTGGATCATATACTCTGCTCTGCCCGGCACTCTAGGTGGGTGTTGCTCAAATTGCAACATCATCAAAGGAAATCTAGTCCCTTGTCTTTCCATGTGTTGATGAAGGAGGTACGAGAAGTTGAGTAGGAAGAAGGTTTTTCAGAGCCCTGTGCAGTCGTAGCTGCTACATCCCCTGCTCCAGGTGTGGGGTCAGATGCTGATGGTCTGGAATCACCAAAATCACATGACAGAACCCAAGACCCAAATGTCAGCCAAGGGGGGGCCCAGCCAGAGAGGGATGGCTACCGATGTGCCACCATGGGGTAAACTGCTGAGGGAGATTAGGAAAGTAACAGACAGTCTCATCATGAATGCCGCTCCCACCAGTACGGGCACTGACACTTGCCCGACTGCTTCTGCTATGGGGTGGGGGTGCCTACCCAGGCACTTCCTGTTGACAACAGTTCGAAACTTGATGCCTTGACTATGGAAGTGAGGGAACTGAAGAGATGTCTCCGAATGTCCAACCCACCGCCGGCTGAGGTGGCACCAAGGTTTTCTATTGATAGTACCAATGCCGCAGTCCCCAGTGTGATGCCTCAGTCACCCCAAACTTCAGCAGACATATTTTGCCATAATTGTGGGATGGATGGGCACATGAAGAGGGAATGCTGGTCTCGAAAAGACTTAGAGAGAGTGGTGAGCCGGCTACAAGGAGAGCTTTGGAGCACAAAACAGTGGTTAAGAGGTGCACGAAATTACTGCAGTGAAGGTCCCAAAAATGCTAACTCACGTCCTTATGTGGCTAGGTCATCTACCCAGGCCCTTGCTACTGCCTCTCCAGACTGGTCCAGAATAGTGGGCCCTTCAGTGGAAGTTACAGTAAAAGTGAATGGTGTGCTCACCAGAGCTGTGTTGAACAGTGGCTCCCAAGTGACAATTATGTTCCAGGATTGGTATCAGAAGCATTTGTCAGATGTACCCTTACAACCATTGGAAGGACTGCATGTATGGGGGTTAAGTGAGAAGGCCCTCCCCCTACTCTGGGTATATCCGAGTTTGACTATCTTTCCCTACTTCCGTGGCTGGAGTAGCAGAGCAAGTAGAGACCCTGGCCTTAGTGTGTTCCCCCACTGGACTGTATGATGGGATTCCTCTACTAACTGGGATGAATGCGCATATGTTTGGACAGTTGGTGCAGTTGTGTTATGAGAAACAAGGGTCAAGGACTGGTAGAGCTTTGGGAATCTCTGCCTTGATCAAGAAGGCCTTTGAGGCATAGAGAGATGCTGAAAAAATGGACCCAGAGGAACTGGTTGGAATTGTCTGGAAGAAGGATCCTGAGTCTCTGATTCTGGCGCCAAATGCCCAGTGTACCTTACAGGGGGAAGTCCGTATCAGAAAGGATGTCAAGAATAAAATCCTCATGCTGGATGCACCAGGTGATGGAAAATTGCCAGAAGGACTTCTGGTCAAGCCAAGTATTTTGCCTGCCAGAGCCCATGCTTATGCCAGAAGGGTAATGGTTCAAGTTCATAAAGTGTCTGATAGAGAGATTTGAGTAAATAGAGGTTGCACCCTGGCTAATGTACATTGTGCAGATACTGCAGTGCTACCCAGTAACAAGTGTTCGGGGGAGAATGACAGAGTGATTCCTGACTTGTTTGATTTTGGGGATTCCCCGTTGCCAGCTGAATGGAAGATGAGAATCAGTAGAAAGCTTGCCCAGAGAGACGAGGTGTTTTCTTTAAAGGAATGGGAAATAGGATGTGTGCAAGGAGTTGAGCACCACATCCGGCTGCATGATGAAAGGCTGTTTCGTGAGAGGTCTCGACGCCTGGCCCCTGCTGACATAGATGATGTGAGATGGCATCTGCAAGAGATGCTAGCTGCTGGTGTAATACCAAGAATCCAGAAGCCCCTATGCTTCCCCCATCGTGGTAGTGAGAAAAAAGAATGGGACAGTAAGGATGTGTGTGGATTATTGCACTTTAAACCGGTGGACTATCCCTAATCAGTATACAATCCCCCACATTCAGGATGCTTTGGACTGCCTGAACCGGTGGACTATCCCACAGTAGTGGTCTACTGAGAAATATAGGATATTCTTGTCTCAGAACAGGACAATCAGGAGCTTAAAGGGCACACAGGCAGAAAGTAAGGAGAGAAAGAAAAAAAACAGATGAAAGAGTAAGGATTGCAAACAGTTAAGGGGTCAGAAATAAGACATGATTGGAGTGGTAGTGCAGTGGCTGTGGGCAGCAGTCTTCCGGGAGATATTCTGGAGGATGCGGTGTTGTCCCATCTGCAGGCACCTCTCTGGGCTGAGGGTGGAGGTTGCTCATCTCCAGGCTGAGTTGGCCAGGATTTGTGGGACTTCCTCTTCCATCCAGGGACCACCAGTGCCACTGCCGTTGCCTCAGAGGTTGCCAAGAAAGAGGAGCGGTTGGACCACAGTGGGCTCAGGGAGGGTGAGGGTGGTGGAACAGAGGCACATCCCTCCAGTTGTACCTCTCCACAATTCCTATGCCATTCTGGCAAAGTGTGGTTCCTCTATGGAGGCACCTGCAGTGGAGACCAAGGAGGATGCTGGGAACCTCCACAAAGGAGACCCACAGGAGGGTGGCAGGGGACCCTGCAGGGGAAGGAAACAACTCCTGGTGGGGGACTCCATTGTTAGGAAGGTAGAACTGGGGAAGGAAGGGGAGAGGGAGGTAAGGTGCCTGCCTGGCGCCATGGCTTGGAGGGACAGGGAGCGAATCCTCAGGATTGCCGGAGCAGCTGCACAGGGAGGGAGCTGGATGTCATTGTCCACCTAGGGACAAATGACCTGGCTAAGAAAGGGATTAGAGAAGTTCAGGAAGAGTTTGTGAATTGGGGAGGGCTTAGTCAAGAAGCACGTGACGGTAACCTTCTCGGAGGTGCTACCCATCTATGGCATAGGAGAGCTTAGGTGTGTCTGCATCATGGGATTCAATCAGTGGTTGAAAAACTGGTGTGGAGCTCAGGGATTTGGCTTCATTGGGGACTGGGGTCCACCTGGAGTGATGCAAGCCTATACTGGCATGATGGGCTGCATCTGTCCGGAGGGAACCAGGATCCTAGGTGATAGGTTTAAATGCTTCATTGGCAAGCTTTTAAACTAGCCAAGGGAGGCACTGGAAAGGAGCAGGAAAATCCTAGCTCCCCCCAAACAATCATGTAGTAAGTGTGGCAAACACCAACATGGAGGTGTCGATAGGGAGAAGGGCATGGGTAAATGGAGAAAGTGACAAAGGCAAGAAGGACAGGGATGGGGCAAAAGGGGGTAAGGCCATCAGGAAATGGAGGGTAATAGTACCAATGCCGTAGTCTGGGCAACAAGCTCCCTGAGCTGGTGGCCTTAATGGAAGAGGGATGCCTGGATATCGTGAAGTCACAGAAACATGGTACACAGAGAACCATGACTGGGATGTTAACATACCAGGGTACATAACTTACAGGAGAGACAGGCAGGGGAGAAGAGGGGAGGAGAGCTCTATGTAAAGGAAGGGATAAAAGCAACTGAACAAAAGAGTAAACAGGAGGAGAGGAGGCACTGTGGGTCACCTTGGAGACTGGAAAGGGCACCACAATCCGCACAGGGGTTGGTACAGACCCCATGTCAGGGGAAGGAATGGACAAGGATATGGAAGGCATTCTTAGAATGGCAGAGAAAGGGGAGATACTGTTGATGGGAGACCTGAATATGCCAGATGTTAACTGGAGCACATTTGCTGCAGCCATCCAAGAGCAGGGCCATTCTTGACGCCTCTACAGGTGGCAGGCATTAGACAGCTAGTTTCGGAACCCACTTGTGAGGGAGCAATCTTAGACCTCGTGACTCTCATACGGGGCAGTGAGAGGATCTCAGATCTAGAAGTAGGTTGCCATCTGGGGACAAGTGACCATCAAACAGTGTGGTTCACGTTAAACTCAGCTACAGAGTCAGCCATACAAAAGTGAGGGTACTGGACTTTGGGAGGGCTGACTTTGGCAAGATGGGAGAGTGCCTCAGAAAAGCACTAGCAAACAGGCTAGAAGGAGGTGTGGAGCAACAATGGGGAATTATCAAAACTGCCATCACAGACTTAACAAGCCTTTGTGTGAAGCAAATAAACAAATCAAAACAAAGAAAAAGCCACTATGGTTCTCAAGAGAGGTGGCTGTGAAGTCAGGAAGAAAAGATAGCATTCCAGAAGTATAAGGAAACACAGAAGGAGCAGGACAGAGAGCTGTACCAGTTAAGGCAGAAAGAAGCAGAGGGAAGTCAGAATAGCAAAGGCCCAAACTGAGGAAAAGATAGCCAACTCAGTTAAGAAGGGGATAAAACCTTTTATAGGTACATCAGCGGTGAGAAAGACAAAGGAGGGATAGTGAGGCTGAATAGAATGAACAGTGGGTGGGCAGAGGGGACAGTGAAAAGCAGGAATACTGAACGAATATTTCTGCTCAGTATTCATAAAAGAGGAGGGGAAGTGCCTAATCCAATTAACAGAGCACTCTTGATAGGGGGTCGATCCCAGTCCTTTCACGGAAGAAAGGGTTCTGCAAGAACTCCTAAAACTGAAGGTGGACAAAGCAATGGGTCCTGATGGAATTCACCCAGAATTCTAAGAATTAAGGAAGGAACTAGTGAAACCACTGGCTACTCTTTTAATAAATCATGGAGGATGTGTGGTACCCGAGGACTGGAGGAAGGCGGATGTGATTCCCTTCACAAAAGTGGGACCAAGACAGAGGCAGGAAACTACAGACCTGTCAGTCTGACCTCTGTGGTAGGGAAAGTGATGGAGTCACTTCTGAAGGAAAGAATAGTTGAGTACCTAGAGGTCAGTGGGCACATGATCCAAGGCAGCATGAGTTCACAGCGGAAGGTCATGTCAGACGAATCTAATAGATTCTTTGACTGGGTGACCAAAGTAGTAGACCAGGAGGGCTGTGGACATGGCTTACCTAGACTTTAGCAAGGCATTTGACACAGTCTCACACAAAGATTGATAGTCAAATTAACCAGCCTGGGAGTGGGTCCCAGGGTGGTAGCCTGGGTAAAACATTGGCTGGACAACAGGACACAGAAGGTAATTGTAAATGGAGTCCACTCTGAAGAAAGGGTGGTTACTAGTGGGTACCGCAGGGTTCAGTATTGGGTCCAGTCCTTTTAATGTCTTCATCAGTGACATTGCAGAGGGACTGAAGGAAAAGGATGCCTTTTGCAGATGACACAAGATCTGCAACAGGGTTGATACACAAGGAGTGTGGAAAGGATGAAAAGGACTTGGCAAGGTTGGAGGAATGGTCAGACGATGCAGCTAGGGATTCAATGCAAAATGTGCAAATAATGCACCTGGGAAACAAGAACCCAGGGAAGAATACACAATGGGTGGGGAGGTAGTAACAACAACAAAACAGGAAAGGGACCTGGGGTAATCATATCAGATGACCTTAGGTTAGCAAGCAATGTGAGAAGGCAGTAGGGAGGCCGGGGTATACTGGGATGTATAGGGAGAGGCATCAGCAGCAGAAAACAGGAAGTTGTTATCCTCTGTACAGACAGTTGGTGAGACCCCATCTGAATACTGTGTCCAGTTCTGGAGACCCCATCTGCAAGGACATAGACAGGATAGAGGCAGTCCAGAGGAGGGCAACTAAATGGTGCAGGGTCTGCAGAGAAGTCGATGAGGAGAGACTAAAGGAGCTTAATATGTATACCCTTGAAGAAAGAAGGGAGAGGGGGACATGATAGAAACTTTCAAGTACCTCAAGGGAATCAACAAAGTCCAAGAGGGTAGCATCTTTCAGAAAAGAGACTTGCAAGAACAAGAGGACACAATTTAAAGATAGAAGGAGGTGGTTCAGGGCAATGTGAGGAAGTATTATTTCACAGAGAGGGTAGTGGATGCATGGAACAGCCTTCCTGAGGAAGTTGTGGGGTCTAAAACTGTGGAAGAATTCAAGAATGCATGGGACAGACATAAGGCAATTCTTGTGGGGGGCAGGAAGATATAGGCTGTTGGTTAACTAGGATCTGCAGCATATCCTGTAGGTAGGGAAATGGGCAGACTAGATGGGCCTAGCGGTCCTTATCTGCCGTCAAAGTCTATGTTTCTATGTTTCTATGTTGAACGGTATCAAGTGGTTCTCTGTGCTGGATCTTCGCAGTGGGTCTTACCAGATCCCAATGGCCCCAGAAGACCATAAGAAGACAGCCTTTATCTGTCCGCTTGGCATCTATGAATTCATGAGGATGCCTCAAGAGATTTCAGGCACCCCAGCCACTTTTCAACGATTGATGGAGCGTGCAGTGGGGGATATGAACTTATTAGAGTGCCTGGTATGCCTGGATGATGTTATTGTGTTTGGCAGCTCACTGGAGGAACATGAGAGCAGATTATTCAAGGTGTTGGACCGACTGGAAGACTTTGGCCTTAAACTATCCATCGATAAATGTCAGTTCTTCCAAACCTCTGTAAGATATGTGGGACACATAGTATCCACCGAGGGAATACAGACCAACCCAAGTAAAGTTGAGGCCTTGACCACCTGGCCACAGCCCCACAATCTAAAAGAACTGCAAAGATTCCTGGGATTCTGTGGCTACTATCGCCGTTTCATCAAGGACTATTCAAGAGTAATCCATCCTTTACTTAATCTTACTCAAGGTTACCCTCCTACCCACAAAAAATATAAGAGGTCAGTTTCTTCTGAGCCTGACAGAGTGTATTTCCGTCCCAATTAAGTATTTGGAGCCAGATAGACACCTGAGTGTGAAGCTGCTTTTCATGAGATTATATATCAACTTACCCACGCTCCTGTCCTGGCCTATGCAGATCCAGCGAAGCCCTATGTCTTGCACACTGATGTTAGCCTGCAAGGTTTGGGGGCTGTATTGTACCAAGAGCATGAGAATGGCCTAAGACCAGTGGCCTTTGCCAGTAGAAGCCTGACCCCATCCGAAAAGAACTATCCTGTACATAAGTTAGAGTTCCTAGCTTTGAAGTGGGCTATTGTTGACCAGTTCCACGAGTACTTGTATGGGGCTAAGATACTAGTAAAAACTGACAATAATCCTTTGACCTATGTGCAGACTTCAGCTAAGTTGGATGCCACTGGCCATAGGTGGCTTTCTGCATTATCTACATACAACTATGCTGTTGAATACAGAGCAGGCCTGAACCACATAGATGCTGATGCTCTCTCCCGGAGGCCTGTTCCCCGGAATGACTGGGGCAGACTGTCAGAACCTGATATTTGAGCACTCTGCCAGAAGTTTGAGAGGGAGGAACAAATGTCCACAGATGCAGTGGACTGTATGGTGGATTGTTTGGGACCCTCCGAGAATTGCATACCTGCTGCTTATTGCCACTTTTCTGCAATACACATAGGTGCACTGCCTCAGCTGGACAATGACAGTATTCAGCGGGCTCAATCCCGAGATCCCATGATCAAATCAACTTTAGAAGTCGTCTATGCAGGGAAAGATGTGTCCAAATTATGCTCCACTGATTTGAGAACTGCATTGTTATACAAGGAAGGTCCTAAGTTGAAACTGATCAATAGACTGTTATACAGAGAAACAGTAGACAGAGGGGGACAAATAGACAAACAACAACTAGTGCTGCCCACTGCTTTTCGAGACTCAGTACTGAGGTCCTTACTCAACCACATGGGGCACCTTGGTATAGACAGAACACTTGACTTGATGAGATCCAGATTCTATTGGCCTAAGATGGGGGCTGATGTTGAATAACACATTCAAACTTGTAGTCGCTGCTTACAGAGGAAAGCTTTGCCCCAGAGGACTGCCCCCCCTTGTTAACATCACCACCTATGCACCCATGGAGCTGGTCTGTATTGATTTTCTGAGTTTGGAGTCAGATCAAAGAAATATTAGTAATGTGCTGGTGGTCACTGACCATTTTACGAGATATGCCCAAGCTTTCCCCACCAAGGACCAGAAGGCATCCACTGTGGCAAAAGTGCTTGTAGAAAACGTTTTTGTTCACTATGGGGCTCTACAAAGAATCCATTCTGATCAAGGGAGAGACTTTGAGAGTCGTCTGATCAAAGAGATGCTTTCTCTGTGGGGAGTGCGAAAGTCCAGAACCACCCCTTACCATCCCCAAGGGGACCCACAAGCCTGAACATTTCAACCACACTTTGCTAGATATGCTAGGTACCCTCCACCCAAAGGACAAGCCTAGATGGAGCCAACAATTAGCAAGAAAATACAAAATCACACATGCCTCATGCCTACAACTGTACCAAAAGTGATGCCACTGGGTTCTCCCCTTACCACCTGATGTTTGGAAGAGAAGCTCGACTGCCGGTAGATGTGTGTTTTGGAGTCTCTCCTGATGGGGTTCAAGCTGACAACTATTTACAGTATGTGCAAAAGTTAAATGCCCAGCTAAATCATACGTACCAATTGGCTCAAACCATGGCTGCCAAAAGAAATCTGGCCAACAAAGAAAGGTATGATAAAAAGGTGAAAGCACAGGAACTCCAGGAGGGAGATCAGGTATTGCTAAGTAATCCGGGACTGCATGGCAAACACAAGATTGCTGACAGATGGCACCATCTCCCTCACATTGTAGTGGGCAAACTAGATGATCTGCCTGTGTACAAAGTAAGGCCTGAGAATAATTCAAAAGATGTTAAAACAATGCAAAGAAATCATTTACTGCCCATTGGACAAATCTTGATTGAGTCTGAGCCTCCAGAAAATGCCCCCTCTGGACCAGTGACTAGAGCTGCTGCTAAGAAAAAATCAAGAAAGTCTGCACCTACAGAAGCTGAGTTAAAGTGTTCCCCTCTACAAGTCCCAGTTGAACATGACTGTCAGTCCATGTCAGAGGAAAGTGAGTGTTGCTTTGAATACTACCCTTCTTATGAACTGAGTCAGTTGTTTTGGGGCAATCCCCTAGTCAATCCTGAAGATGAAGCTGGGCCTTCCGGACTGTCTAAGCCCCCAGCTTTGTCCCTGGAGCCAATGCTCCCAGAAAGTGAAGTGCAAAGCATCAAGTCAGATGATACGGAATCATTGTGTATGCTTGAACTGTTTGAGCTTTCAGAGGTGGAAAATGATGGACTGGAACAGACTGGTACCAGAACAAGAAGAGTATTTTGAGTGCCCTGATGGTCCACTGCCAGTGTCCAAAAGCTCTCCATGTGAGCCAAGTGTTGTGGACTCAGAGATTGTAACTCCTGGAGCTGAAAGTGCTCCAAGTTCTAGCCTCTCTACTCCAAGGGAGACTCCCCTGACAAGTGAGGACAATGCTGAAAATGAGGCTCAGAGTGCAGAGACTTTAACAGTTCCCCCTAGAAAGACTGGTCGAGCTGTAAAGCCTGTGGTGCACCTCAGTTATGATTCCCTTGGGAGGCCTGTGGCCTTGCCTCTCAATGTCGTCCATAAAGGAGCGTATGTCTCCCTGAGCTCATTGCCCAAACTGAACATCAGTGCTAACTCCAAGTTATTTGTGTTGCCCTCTAGGTATGGTGCCCCTGCCCCGTCCAGCCCAAGGTAGCTGACAGGGAAGGGCCCCCTCTCTTCAAGTTTCATGTGCAGGAGGTAATGGTACAATGTATGTATAATACTGTGAAAAAATGATGTACTGAAGTTTCAAAAATGTGTTTCTGGTAAGGTGATATGTTGACTGATAATTACATGTATAAGCCTAATGTGATACTGATGTAAATATATATGGTTGTATTGAAACTTATGGGGATACTTACTTGACGCAGACGCCAAGTTTTTCCAGGCCAGGAAGGGTGTAACCCCCCTGCAAATCGGGGTTCCCAAAAGTCTTCCAGGAGCTTGCCTGAATGCTTCAGGCCTGGGTGGTGTTCGGCGTCTGAGCTGCTTAACTGTGGTTGCAAGTGAGTGCTATTTGATCCTCCACGTACTGTCTCTTTAAGAGTTGTCTGCTTGCAGACTTAATTAGTTTGTATGGGGGGACTGTGTATTTAATGCTCAAATTCAGCCCAAGCTGCAAAGTAATCGCTCCAATTTGCGGTAGCTGAAGGTGCAAAGGGAGCCCATCTGAAAGCTGTAACTGTTTGCCTGTAATCATTTAAAGTATTAGCAAAATTGTAGTTTGTCTAACCTGCCTTTATTGCAGCTGGGACTCTGTGTGTGTTACCTCTCCATTTTGGACCTAAACTGCTGTGCTGAGCCAACTGGGTAAAGGGAGCCCTAAAATAGAGCCTGTGGACGAATCAGAACTTGGCCTCTTAATCTGAACCAGCCACAAGGGCTGCCAAAAGAAATCTGGCCAACAAAGAAAGGTATGATAAAAAGGTGAAAGCACAGGAACTCCAGGAGGGAGATCGGGTATTGCTAAGAATTCTGGGACTGCATGACAAACACAAGACTGCTGACAGATGGCACCATCTCCCTCACATTGTAGTGGGCAAACTAGATGATCTGCCTGTGTACAAAGTAAGGCCGTATGTGCAGTGGCTCTGAGAAATGTAGCTTTGACCTTGGCGCCTTTTTCTACCGAAAGAGGGAGTCTTATTCTGAGTGACAGCTGAATCAGCCAACAGAATAGTGTGGAGCTAAAGGAAATGCTCTGCTCTGTGACTGGAAAGATTAGATCAGTTGTGGCAGTGAAGAGAGAATGAGCTGTGTGCTTTTGCGGTGTATAGTTTTGCATGGGAAGCGCATGTGAGGCCCTGAGTTTCGGTCTGCAGCCTTTGTGAGTGCCAGTTTGGACTGAATCTGAGTTGTGAGGAGAAAGAAGCACTAGAAGTGTGGAAACCAGGCTCACCCTGTAGAAGACTGGAGAAATTGCTGAATCTTGCTGTCTGTCAGAAACTGAAGCTGCTGTGTGTGCTCCCGGGTATTTTGCAGTAATTGCGATCGGGATCGAGCAGCAGCCTGCCTGGTATAGTACTTACCTTTTACATATAAATGTGCATAGTGCTTGTGGGGAATTGCTATTTCAAATCCCCGGTACAGTGAATTGTGTGCTGAAGCTGGAAGTAAACCCCAGCTTAATTCGGACTACACCTGTTTGCTATCAACTGCAGTGGCGTCCAGTCACAAGGACCTTTTATTTATTTTTATTTTTTATTTATTTCGTTTTTGTTGACCGGGTAAGTGCACTAGACAAATCCTGCCTATTTTCAGGCATGACCCGGTGGAGGGGGATACAGATGAATGCTAACTGACATTGAACCAGATTAAGCTGTTAATGGTATTTTTAGTGTATGAGGGAAATTTGGCCAGGACACCAGGGAAATTCTCCTACTGTTTTCGATAAGTGCCATGGGATCTTTAACATCCACCTGAACTACCACCAATCCAGGCAGATGGGACCTCTGTTTAACGTCTCATCTGAAAGACGGCACTTCAGAAGTGCAGCACCCCTCTCATGCTGCACTACAGTGTCAGTACTGGGATATTAACCCAAGTGCCAGATGTGGGAACTGAACCCACAGCCCTCTGATCTCCCTGCCTCAGAGGCGAGTGTGCTACCTACTGAGCCACTGACACTACCTTGTCCTCATGCCATGCACTTGTGGCAATCCAGAGGGACATTCTCCATCTGATCCTCATGTAACCCCCCTGCAAATGGGGGTTCCCAAAAGACTTCCAGGAGCTTGCTTGAGTGCTCCAAGCCTGAATGGTGTTTGGCATTTAAGCCATTTATCAGTGAGTGTTTTTAGAACCTCTGGTACTGTCTTTAAGAGCTGTCTGCTTGCAGACATAATTAGTTTGTATGGGGACTGTGTGTTTCTTTGATTGAGTACCACCAAGCTGCTGCCAATTCACTTCATTTTTGCAGTCACTAGGAGTGCAAAGGAACCTATCTGAAAGATGTAACTGTTTGCCAGAAATTATTTAGAGTAATAATGAAATTACAGTTTGTCTAACCTGCTTTCTTTGCAGTCAGAACTGTGTCTGCTAGTTCCCATTCTAGTTTTGAACTGCTGAACTGGACCAATCAGTGTGGGGTAAGCTAGCTCTAAAATGGTGCCTTGGACGAATCAGAACTTGGACTCATAATCTGAGCCAGCCACAAGAGGATTGTATGGGCAGTGACTCTGGGAGATGTAGTTTAGACTTCAGTGCCTTTTGGACCAACAGCAGCAGTCTATTGTGAGTGACAGCCAATCCAGTCAAGAACTGGGAGGAACTCAAAGGAAGTGCTCGGTTTTGTCGGTTGGAGTTTCAGTTGAGCTTTGGCAGTGAAGAAGGAAGGAGCCCTGTGCTTTTCAGTGTGCAGTTTTAGTCAAAAAACGGTGTAAGGCCCAGAGTTCCGTCTGCAGCTTGTTAGGACTGAATCTGTCCCTGTGAAAAGAATCAAAGGATCTCTGAAGAGTAGAAACCAGGCTCACCCTGTAGAAGACTGGAAGAATTGCTGAAAATTGCACTCGGTCTGTCAGGAACTGAATCTGCTGTGTGTTCTCCCGGATTGTGCAGTAATTGCGATCGGGATACAGATGCAGCCTGCCTGGTATAGTGCTTTCTTTTATATGGATGTGTGAAGAGGTTTGTGTACCTCAAGTGAGCCCTGCTGACATTGAAGGACCCTATCTTATTTGGAGGTCGTGAGTACTAATTCAGGAGTGGCTCCCTGTTGAATTGCCACATTAAATCCAAATGGAATTACTGTACTGCTGACTGTTTAATTCTCCTTTCTCTGTGTGAAAGGGCCTACCAGCTGCCACGGTTTGGACTAGCCACTAGGGCTTGGGTACCCAGGGACAGTAACTGATAGGGATAGGCCTGTGCACAGAGCCATAGGTAATTATTAGAGTGATAAGCTAATTAACCTGATTTCCCCTGTCCTTGTTATATCCCCTAAATAAATCAGAGCTGCTTGTTTCAGCAAAGTTATACTGCCTGAGGTATTTGTCTATGTTAAAGTACTGTACTGTGATTGTTGCACTGTATCTCATTTCACAGGAGGTCCCAGTGCCGAACCAGTCCTGGGGGTAAGTGTATACTGTGAAGGTAATTCTGATATATTGTGTGGGCCACTAGTGGGAAGAAAGGGGTTGCAGTGTCCCAGAGGGCTGTGACCAAGTTAGTTTAACTATTGCAAACCCTGACCTCTGGGTGGAGGCACCCGCCATTGATCCAGGCCCCTCAACCTGTTAGTGGCAAATCAGGCAGGGGTAGTAGCCCCGGGATAGCGCCATCTAGGGTTACATCTTGGAGGCTCACCGCTGGGATTGTGTGTCCTCTAGTGGCCATATTTACGAACCACTGTTAAGAAAAAAATGGGTACCCCGACAGAAGTGGCTGTGCACCGGCTGGTGGAGTGGTGTACTGGGGAGGAGATCGACCCTCAAAATGCTATGCTTATCCTGGACATCCCCCTGGGTATCAATACGGACACTGTGCAGGGAGTACTTTCCAAGGTGGAAGGTTTACAAAACCCTGTGGTGGTGGGTCGGCATGCTAATCTGCTCACCCACACTTTCCTGGCCCTAGTAGAGTTTAAGGATCCCATAGATAGCTCCAAAGTGCCACAGACCATTACCCCAGAGGGAGCCCTCACTGCTTGGAGAGTGATAACTAAGGACAGTAAAGACCCGGGGGGGAATCAGCCCCCACCACTATCTGAAACTTTTGAGGAGAAATTTGCTGAATGGTTGCTGGGAGAGGGGAAAACTGTGGAGGACTTGAAGAAACTATTCTTGCCACCTGGGGGTGTTCCTCCCCAACACCTCTCCTGCTCAGTGCCCGTAATGGTGGCTGAACCAATGCAGACTCCTATTTCTGCACCTGCCATTAGTCACGACTCTTACCGAAGGTTGAGGATCTTCTCTGGCACCCTCCCACCCCAAGGGAGGATGACTGGGAGACCTGGATAGACTATGTTGCCCCCAAGTGCTAGAATGGCAATGCTCGGAAGGCGAAAGCAAGAGGGTTAGTGAGAGCCTCTAGGGTCCTGCCCTGGCTACCATCCGTGCTAAATGGGCCAGTAACCCTGAAGCGACTGCACAGGCCTATCTTGAGGCCTTGGAGAATGTGTATGGGAGCCCAGATTCTGATGAGGACCTATGGTGGAAGTAAGAAATGCACAACAGTACCAAGGGGAGTTGTTGTCTGTGTATGTCTCGGCTGGAAAAATTGTTGCAAGAATGCCTCAGAAAGGTGAGTTTGCCAGCGATTGAACTGGACCGAACCAGACTGGACAGAATCCTTAAGTCTGCCCCTTCTCAGACCTGCTGTTGCTTCAGTTACGCCTGGCAAATCGACTGGAATCCCCACCCTCCTATGATGAGTTAATGAGAGAAATTGAGGAGTTGAGAAAAGGCGACTCGGGAGGTACCTGCACCAACAGCTGTGGCTACGACCTGAGTGACTGAGGGTGACCCATCAAGTGAAGTTCAGGGCAGAGGTTGACAGTCAATGAGTGCTCTGACAAGAAAAAGATATGCCACAATGGGGCGAACTGTTGAGAGAGATCCGGGAATTCAAAAACAGTCCCTTTATGAAGGCCACGCCTGCAAGTACGGGCCCTGACCTATATCCGACTGCATCTGCTATGGGGTGGGGTACCCACCCATGTATCTCCTGCTGATAACAGCTCCAAACTCAATTCCTTGACCATGGAAGTGGAGAAACTGACGAGATGTCTCCAAATGCTTATCACGCAGACAGAGATGGCACCCAGGTTTCCAGTTAGTAATACCCCGCCTGGCTCCCAGTTTGGTGCCTCGCCAACTCAAACTCCAGAAAGTATGTTTTGCTATAATTGTGGGAAAGATGGGCACATGAAAGGGAATGCCAGTCCCCAAAAGACACTGACAAAGTTGCATATAGGCTACAAGGAGAGCTTCGAGAAGAAATCAGTGGTTAAAGGTGCACAACATGATCCCAGTGAGGGCACCAAAATGCTAATTCACGTCCTTTTGTGGCAAGGTCAGTTGCCAGGCCCCACTACCGCCTCTCCAGACTGGTCCAGAATAGTGGGTTCCTCCATGGAGACCACTGTAAAGGTGAATGGAGTGTCTACAAGAGCTGTATTAGACAGTGGCTCCCAAGTGACAATTATGTTCCAGGATTGGTATCAGAAGCATTTGTCAGACGTACCCTTACAACCAGTAGAAGGACTGCATGTATGGGGGTTAAGTGAAGGCCTACCCCTATTCCGGGTATATCCGAATTTGGCTGTCTTTCCCCACCTCCGTGGCTGGAGTGGCCGAACAAGTAGAGACCCTAGCCTTAGTGTGTCCCCCACTGGACTGTATGATGGTGTCCCTTGTTGATTGGAACAAATGCTCATATGTTCGAAGGCTGGCACAGTTGTGTTATGAAAACAGGGTCAAAGACTAGTAGAGCTTTAAGGTTCGGCTTTAATTAAGAAGGCCTATGAGGCACAGAGAGATGCTGAAAAACAGAACCAGAGGAACCGGGTCGGGATTGTATGGAAGAAGGATCCTGAGTCTCTGATCCTGGCGCCAAATGCCCAGTGTACCTTACAGGGAGAGGTCCGTGATCAGAAAGGATGTTAAGAATAAAATATTAATGTTGGATGCACCAGGCGATGGAAAATTGCCAGAGGACTGTTGGTCAAGCCTAGTATTTTGCCCGCTAGAGCCCATGCTTATGCCAGAAGGGTAATGGTCCAAGTTCATAATGTGTCTGAAAGAGATTCGAGTAAACAGAGGTTGCATCCTGGCTAATGTGCATTGTGCAGACACTGCAGTGCTACCCAGCAGCAAGAGTTCAAGGAAGAATGACAGAGTAGCGCTGACTTGTTTGATTTGGCGACTCCCGCTGCCAGCTGAATGGAAAGTGAGGATCAGTGAGAAGCTTGCCCAGAGAGACCAGGTGTTTTCTTTAAAGGAATGGGATGTAGGATCGTGCAAGGAACTGAGCAAAATATCCGGCTCGCATGACTAAAGACCATTTTGTGGAGAGGTCTCGACTTCTGGCACCTGCTGGACATAGATGATGTGGGAGACGGCATCTGCAAGAGATGTTAGCTGCTGGTGTAATACAAGAATCCAGAAGCCCTTATGCTTCCCCATTGTGGTAGTGAGGAAAAGAATGGAACAGTAAGGATGTGTGTGGATTATAGCACCTTAAACCGCGGACTATCCCTGATCAGTACACAATGCCCGCATTCAGGATGCTTTGGACTGCCTAAGCGGGAGAGGTGGTTCTCTGCTGGATCTCCGCAGGGTACTACCAGATCCCGATGGCCCCAGAGGACCGTGGAGAAGACGGCCTTTATCTGTCCGCTTGGCTTCTATGAATTCATGAGGATGCCTCAAGGGATTTCAGGTGCCCCAGCCACTTTTCAGCGATTGATGGAGCGTGCAGTGGGGACATGAACTTACTAGAGTGCCTGGTATACCTAGATGATGTTATTGTGTTTGGCAGCTCACTGAAGGAACATGAGAGCAGATTATTTAAGGTATTGGACCGACTGGAGGACTTTGGCTAAACTGTCCATTGATAAGTGTCAATTCTTTCAAACATCAGTAAGTATGTGGGACACATAGTATCCACCGAGGAATAGAGACCGACCCAAGTAAAGTTGAGGCCTTGACCACCTGGCCACAGCCCAAAAATCTAAAAAGAACTGCAAAGATTCCTGGATTCTGTGTTGTTATCGGTCGCTTCATCAAGGACTATTCAAGAGTGATCCGCCTTTACTTAACCTTACTCAAGGGTATCCCCAACCCACAAAAATACCAAAAGTCAAGCGTCCCTCAAGACTGAAAGAGTGTATTTTCATCCGGTGAAGTATTTGGGGCCCGCTGGACTCCTGATGTGGGACTGCTTTCATGAGATCATATATACAACTTACCCATGCTCCAGTGCTGGCCTGGCCGATCCAAGAAAACCTTACGTCCTGCACACTGATGCTAGCTTGCAAGGGTTGGGGGCTGTGTTGTACCAAGAGCACGAGAATGGCCTGAGACCAGTGGCCTTTGCCAGTAGAAGCCTGACCCCATCCGAAAAGAACTATCCTGTACATAAGTTAGAGTTCCTAGCTTTGAAGTGGGCTATTGTTGACCAATTCCATGAGTACTTGTATGGGGCTAAAATACTAGTAAAAACTGACAATAATCCTTTGACCTATGTGCAGACCCTCAGCTAAGTTGGATACCACTGGCCATAGGTGGCTTTCTGCATTATCTACATATGACTATGCTCGAATACCGGGCAGGTCTGAACCATAGATGCTGATGCTCTCTCCCGGAGGCCTGTTCCCAGAATGATTGGGTCCGATTGGCAGAACCTGACATTCGGGCACTCTGCGGAAGTTTGACAGGGAGGAACAAATGTCCACGGACTAGTGGACTGCATGGTGGATTGCTTGGGAGCCTCTGAGAATTGCATACCTGCTGCTTATTGCCACTTTTCTGCAATAGACATTGGTGCACTGCCTCAGCTGGACAATGACAGTATTCGCGGGCTCAATCCCGCGATCCCATGATCAAAGCAGCTTTAGAAGCCTCTATGCAGGAAAAAGATGTGTCCAAATTACGCTCCACTGATTTGAGCACTGCACTGTTATACAAAGAAGGTCCTAAGTTGAAACTGATCAATAAACTGTTATACAGAGAAACAGTAGACAGAGGGGACAAGTAGACAAACAACAACTAGTGCTGCCCACTGCCTTTCGAGACTCAGTACTGAGGTCCTTGCACAACCACATGGGCACCTTGGTATAGACAGAACACTTGACTTGGTGAGATCCAGATTCTATTGGCTAAGATGAGGGCTGATGTGGAGCAACACATTCGAACTTGTAGTCGCTGCTTACAGAGGAAGCTTTGCCCCAGAGGGCTGCCCCCTTGTTAACATCACCACCAGTGCACCCATGGAGCTGGTCTGTATTGATTTTCTGAGTTTGGAGTCAGATCAAAGAAATATCAGTAATGTGCTGGTGGTCACTGACCATTTCACGAGATATGCCCAAGCTTTCCCCACCAAAGACCAGAAAGCATCCACTGTGGCCAAAGTACTTGTAGAAACTTTTTGTTCACTATGGGGCTCCACAAAGAATCCATTCTGATCAAGGGAGAGACTTTGAGGAGTCGTCTGATCAAAGAGATGCTTTCTCTGTGGGAGTGCGAAAGTCCAGAACCACTCCTTACCACCCCCAGGGGACCCACAGCCTGAACGTTTCAACCGCACTTTGCTAGATATGCTAGGCACCCTGCACCCAAAGGACAAGCCTAGATGGAGCCAACAAATTAGCACCCTGGTACATGCTTATAACTGCACCAAAAGTGATGCCACTGGATTCTCCCCTACCGCCTGATGTTTGGAAGAGAAGCTGACTACCAGTAGATGTGTGTTTGGGTCTCTCCTGATGGGGTTCAAGCTGACAACTATTTACAGTATGTGCAAAGTTAAAGGCCCAGCTAACTCATGCGTACCAACTGGCTCAAACCATGGCTGCCAAAAGAAATCTGGCCAACAAAGAAAGGTATGATAAAAGGTGAAAGCACAGGAACTCCAGGAGGGAGATCAGGTATTGCTAAGAAATCTGGGACTGCATGGCAAGCACAAGATTGCTGACAGATGGCACCATCTCCCTCACATTGTAGTGGGCAAACTAGATGATCTGCCAGTGTACAAAGTAAGGCCTGAGAATAATTCAAAGATGTAAAAACAATGCATAGAAATCATTTACTGCCCATTGGACAAATCTTAATTGAGTCTGAGCCCTAGAAGATGCCCCCTCTGGACCAGTGACTAGAGCTGCTGCTAAGAAAAGATCAAGAAAGTCTGCACCTACAGAAGCAAAGTTAAAGTGTTCCCCTCCACAAGTCCCAGTTGAGCATGACTGTCAGTCCATATCGGAAGAAAGTGAGAGTGACTTTGAATATTATCCTTCTTACGAACTGAGTCAATTGTTTTGGGGCAATCCCCTAGTCAATACTGGAGACAAAGCTGGGCCTTCTGGACTGTCTAAGCCCCCAGCTTCATCCCTGGAGCCAATGCTCCCAGAAAGTGAAGTGCAAAGCATCAGATCAGATGAAATGGAATCATTGTGCATGGTTGAACTGTTTGAGCTTTCAGGGAGGAAAATGATGATTGGGGCAGACTGGTGATACACCGAACAAGAAGAGTATTTTGAGTGCCCTGACAGTCCACTGCCAGTGTCCAAAGCTCTCCATGCGAGCCAAATGTTGTGGACTCAGAAACTGTAACTCCTGGAGCTGAAAGTGCCCCAAGTTCTAGCCTCTCTCCCCATGGAGACTCCCCTGACAAGTGAGGACAATGCTGAAAATGAGGCTCAGAGTGCAGAGACTATAACAGTTCCCCTAGAAAGACTGGTCGAGCTGTAAAGCCTGTGGTGCACCTCAGTTATGATTCCCTTGGGAGGTCTGTGGATTGCCTCTCAATGTTGTCCATAAAGAGTGTATGTGTCCCGAGCTCATTGCCCAAACTGAGCGTCAGTGCTAACTCCAAGTTACTTGTTTGCCCTCTAAGCATGGTGCCCTTGCCGTCCAGCCCCAAGGTAACTGATAGGAAGGCCCCCTCTCTTCAGGTTTCATGTACAAGAGGTAATAACTTGAGTTATGGTACAATGTGTATGTAATACTGTGTAAAGAGTGACGTCTGCAATGTTTCAGAAATGTGTTCTTGGTAAAATGATATATTGACTGATGATTACATGTGCGAGCCTAATGCAAATGTATATGGTTGCAGTTGAAACTATGAAATTGCTGCGTGTGGACGTCAAGCTTTCCCAGGCCAGGAAGGTGTAACCCCTGCAAATGGGGGTTCCTAAAAGACTTCCAGGAGCTTGCTTGAGTGCTCCAAGCCTGAATGGTGTTTGGTTTAAGCCATTTATCAGTGAGTGTTTTTAGAACCTCTGGTACTGTCTCTTTAAGAGCTGTCTGCTTGCAGACATAATTAGTTTGTATGGGGGACTGTGTGTTTCTTTGATTGAGTACCACTCAAGCTGCTGCCAATTCACTTCATTTTGCAGTCACTAGAGTGCAAAGGAACCTATCTGAAAGATGTAACTGTTTGCCAGAAATTATTTAGAGTAATAATGAAATTACAGTTTGTCTAACCTGCTTTCTTTGCAGTCAGAACTGTGTCTGCTAGTTCCCCATTCTAGTTTTGAACTGCTGAACTGGACCAATCAGTGTGGGGTAAGCTAGCTCTAAAATGGTGCCTTGGACGAATCAGAACTTGGACTCATAATCTGAGCCAGCCACAAGAGGATTGTATGGGCAGTGACTCTGGGAGATGTAGTTTAGACTTCAGTGCCTTTTGGACCAACAGCAGCAGTCTATTGTGAGTGACAGCCAATCCAGTCAAGAACTGGGAGGAACTCAAAGGAAGTGCCGGTTTTGTCGGTTGGAGTTTCAGTTGAGCTTTGGCAGTGAAGAAGGAAGGAGCCCTGTGCTTTTTCAGTGTGCAGTTTTAGTCAAAAAAATGTGTAAGGCCCAGAGTTCGTCTGCAGCTTGTTAGGACTGAATCCGTCCTGTGAAAAGAATCAAAGGATCTCTGAAGAGTAGAAACCAGGCTCACCCTGTAGAAGACTGGAAGAATTGCTGAAAATTGCATCGGTCTGTCAGGAACTGAATCTGCTGTGTTCTCCCGGTACAGTAATTGCGATTGGGATACAGATGCAGCCTGCCTGGTATAGTGCTTTCTTTTATATGGATGTGTGAAGAGGTTTGTGTACCTCAAGTGAGCCCTGCTGACATTGAAGGACCCTATCTTATTTGGAGGTCGTGAGTACTAATTCAGGGTCAGCTCCTGTTGAATTGCCATTAAATCCAAATGGAATTACTGTACTGCTGACTGTTTAATTCTCCTTTTCTGTGTGAAAGGGCCCTATCAGCTGCCACGGTTTGGACTAGCCACTAGGGCTTGGGTACCCAGGACAGTAACTTGATAGGGATAGGCCTGTACAGAGCCATAGGTAGATTATTAGAGTGATAAGCTAATTAACCTGATTTCCCTGTCCTTGTTATATCCCCTAAATAAATCAGAGCTGCTTGTTTCAGCAAAGTTATACTGCCTGAGGTATTTGTCTATGTTAAAGTACTGTACTGTGATTGTTGCACTGTATCTCATTTCACAGGAGGTCCCAGTGCCGGAACCAGTCCTGGGGTAAGTGTATACTGTGAAGGTAATTCTGATATATTGTGTGGGCCACTAGTGGGAAGAAAGGGGGTTGCAGTGTCCCAGAGGGCTGTGACCAAGTTAGTTTAACTATTGCAAACCCTGACCTCTGGGTGGAGGCACCCGCCATTGGATCCAGGCCCCTCAACCTGTTAGTGGCAAATCAGGCAGGGGTAGTAGCCCCTGGGATAGCGCCATCTAGGGGTTACACTCAGCTTGGGTGTTGTGAGAACAAATCAGGGTATCCCCTTGCAGCTTGTTTTTCAATCACAAGTGTGTCATCTAATTCTTGTTGTTTCACTGTTTCATGGACTGAGCCCTCTGGCTCCGGATTACAATTGGGTGTTGTGCATATATTTTCTTCCACAGGGCCCTATCCATCTACACCTGCCGGACAACCCCGGGCAACGGACCTGGCTAGCCCCCCCAACCTGAGTACCCAGAGTGTGACTTTTCAGACCCTGTATGTGTGCACAGTACTGCAATTTAATGCCACTAATTAACCTGATTTCCCCATCCCGTGTTACTGTCCCCTAAATAAATCAGATTTCTTGTTGTTATACTATATACTGTCTGTGGTGGTGGTACTTATGGAAACAGTATTGTGTTTTTGTGTGCATGTTGATTAACCTTACTTTACAGGGGTCCTCAGAGACATGCTGCTGAATCAGTCTCGAGGGTAAGCGGTATCTATATGAGTGAACAGTGTGTAAATGTGGGGTATTGGGGCTGTAACTCCGGTGTACTGTGTGAGCCACTAGAGGGAACCAAAGGGGGTCACGGTGTCCCAGAGGGCTGTGATCAAGCTAGTCTAACCACTACAAACCCTGACCTCTGGGTGGAGGCACCCGCCACATAACCTAGGCCCCTCAACCGGTCAGTAGTCAAGCAGGCAGGGTAGTAGCCCTTGGGGTAGCACCACCTGGGGGTTACACTAACATACTAAGTTGCCAGCAGATTAAGCCTAACTGTCCATCATGTCTGCCCGAGATGCAGCTCACAGTTATTTCTCTGCTGCTACTCCCCCTCCCCCTTCCCTTTTCATTCTCTTGCTCCCAGGTTCCTCTCCCAGAGCTCCCCTGCTGTTCACTTCCCTCCCTACCTGTACCTTGCCCATGAACCTGTCCCAACCCCTCTTGAATTCTCCCACTGATTCCACTTTCATCAGCTCCTCTGGTAGCGCATTCCAAAGAGCATCCACCCTCTCTATGAAGTAGTGTCTCCTCACCACTCCTCTGTACTCCCCCCCACCAGTTTTATGCTATGACCCCTCGAAATCCGTTCCACTTTCAATCTGAGCAAACCTTCCAAGTTTATCCTATTGATCCCCTTCAGATATTAAAAGGCCTCTATCATGCCCCTGTCCCTTCTCTCTTCCAGGGAGTAGATGTTCATTTCCCTTAGCCTCTCTTCATAGGACTTTTTCCCCAGTCCGTGGATAATCTTTGATGCTCTTACTTAATTTCTGTTACCGTGCTTCTGATAACAGAAATGAATGGAGCAGGCCAACCATTAGGAATGCCCTGCTTTGAAAAAGGGGAGCCCACCATTCTGGGGGTGATAGTCACAAATAGCTAAGAAGATTGTCTACAATCCTTAGTACAATCCAGGTACCAAAGCAACATCTGACAGACATCAAGCATATGCAGACGACATTGCACACTGTCCGTGGTAGTTGAGAAATAAATCGGAAGGTCAATAGTCTGATTTAGTGTTTGCTCAGAAATGACGTTTAACAGAAAACAAGGTAACTATATCCTTGTGGAAAATAAGAAAAAGAGGATCTGCAACCAGAGCCTGCAATTCAGAAATGCATCGAGCAGAAGTCGTATCCACTAGGAACTGTGTCTTCCAAGAGAGGAAGAGCAGCTCACAAGTAGCAAAAGGCTCGAAGGGAGGTGCAATAACGGTTTCCAGAACCAGACTGAAGTCCCACAGCAAAACTGGATTGTGGACCAGCAGTGCAGAAGTAGAATACTCTTGCGGAACTGGTGAGAAACCTCAAGCTGGGCCACCATTTTGCTTTTTGTGAGGACATGAAAAGCTGCCACCACGGCCAAGTGAACCCTAACTGAGGAATATCCAAGGCTTGAGTCCATAGGGGACAGGAGGTAGTCCATCACCTGACTGACTGAAATGTAAAGGGATCCAGCCAATGGGCAGCACACCATACCGTAAAACATTTCCATTTTTGCGAGTAGGTGTGCTGAGTAAGGGTGAGCGTGAAGCCAAATGGGCATTCGGTGAACCAGTTACCATCTTCACTTCTGCTCTTCAGCAGTCATAATGCAGCTAAATTAAACTGAGCATGTGTATCATTTTCTAGCAGCCACCTGACCTTCAGCAACCAATCAGGGACATGGAATCTCAGCAAAACTGAGCATTTGCAGCTCCATGTGCTACTGCAGCCCTGGTGTCAGTGAGGAAGGCTCTTGCTGTGTGTGTGCACTCTCTCGCTGCTGTGCTTTTTGTCAGAAAAAGGTTGCCAAACTCCAATTTGTGAAGTATCTTAAGAGAAGTTTCTTGGAGTTAAAGCTGTCACTGCAGTTCAGAATTAGATTTTGTTAGGCAGAGAAAAGAAAGGAAAAGAGCTTTGCAAAGGCAAGTGGGGGTGCCCTGACCTGCCCTGCAGTGCTGTTGTTGTACCGAAATCTTCCAAACCACAGTTTTTGGTACTTTTCCTGACTGGGTGGATGCCTAAACCCCAAATCTTATCAAACTGCAGTATTGGTGATTGTTTGTGGATAGCTACTGCTCTGCTGGATCATGTACAGGGTGCCACCAGGCTCCTGCTTACCTGATACTCCCCCCCCAAAAAAATAAAATCTTATGACATACTTTTTCCAACTGTAATGTACTATTCATGCCAGGCAGTGAGTGCCTGGTCTGGCTGAGGGAGCCGAAGCTCCACCCAATCTTGTGAAACACTTTATCCAATTGCAGGTTATTGTTCATGACAGGCAGTGGGTGCCTGGCCCCCTGAGAGAGAGACAAAAGCCCCCCCCCCACCAAATCTTGTGAAACACTTTATCCAATTGCAGCTTAGTTTTCCTGACAAGCAGTGCGTGCCATGCCTAGCCTGCCTGAGGGAGCCGGAGCCCCCCCCCTCAAATCTAGTGAAACACTTTATCCAACTGCAGTGTATCTTTCGAGACAGGCTAGGCAGCGGGTACCTACAAGCCCCTTTTTGTGAAAGGCTTTGTCTGATTGCAGCAAGCTACCTATAACTGCCATAAAGATAAAGCAAGGATGTCCTGAAAGAGAAGCAGGGAGGACTGGCAGCGGAGGAGGTGTGGTGGTGGGTCTGATACTGAGAGGTGTACTAGAACGGGGCGTATAATAATGCATCCAAAGAAACCATGGGGATTTGTTAGTCTGCAGAACTCAGCTGGTTGTATGCCCATTATAAGCAGGAGCTTTCCCAGTCAGTCACAATCAGTGTCCAGTGGTACATCTGGTGGTGCTGAAACCAGTCGAAGCAAAGCAGAAACACACAGGTCTTCCACTGCTCGTGGTCCTCCTCCTTCTCCTCCTCCAGTAACTTGCTTTCCTCTACTACCCATGGTGATGATTTAATCCCCAGGGATCCTCCATCCCATTCCAAAGATGTACAGGCAAGCTGTCCATCTGCGCATCTTTTGCGAATCACATGACAGCAGCTGGCAGTGCCAGGTGGGATGCCAGCTCAGCAATCTTTAAAATACAGGAGTTGCACTTTTCTTTGGAATGCATATTTTTTGGGGGTGGTGGGGATTTATTTTGAAAACCTATGTGGAACTAACATAATAATTGGCATTTAGGACGGGGGAGCCTTGAGGTCAGCAAAGGAAGCAATGAACTCCTATAACTCTGGTGGGGGTGCTTAGCAGTCATATTTGTTTGGCACTGTTGCGATCCCCAGCTGTGACATGCCAACACCACCTGCCACACATAAGCTACAGTAATTCACGCCCATTATTGACCACAAGGCTTTTTTCCCCTTTTTCATTAGTGCATTGTTATGCCCTATGCCACTTACTACATTGGAAGCCAAAATGATTCACCCAAAGTGTAGAAGCTGAACCGAATGCCTACCCCCCCCCATTAAAGCTGAACCAAAGTGCTGGGGCACTTTATTCACACTTAGTACCAAGCAGATGACTTTCGAGCTGCAACTCTGAAGAAACCCCAAAGCAGGAGCACTCTAAGTATTCAGGAGCCAGGTGTGAGGTGCAGAGATCGAAGATCCAGATGCACCAGAACACCCTACATCTGCGATGGAAGTCCCACTTGGAGAGGGAGTGAGACAGGTGGTTCTACTGCCAACTGCTGAACCCAAGGGAACCAGATTTTTCAGGGACAGTATGGGGCCACCAGAATCAGGGTGGTTGAGTCGGCCCTCAACTTTATTAGAACCCTCTGTATGACAGGGAAAAGGGGAAAGATGTACATGAACCTCCCTTTCAAAGAGAGGGAGAATGTGTTTGATCAAAACCCTCCAGGCCCTGGAGCAAGCAAACAGAAATATTGCAGTTTTGCGTTGTATGGAGATGCAGAATGGTCTATGTCTGGGTGATCTCCATTTTAGGAAGAGACCATCCATGATGGAGTTCAGTAACTCCCATTTGTGGCAGAGCATCTGGGACTGACTAAGATGATCTCCAAGGGTGTTGAGGTTGCTGGCATGAACACAGCCCATAGGAACATGTTTTGTTCCACAGCCAAGTGCCAGACTCTCATCACCTCTCTGAAGAGAGGATACAAGTAGACACTGCCTTGAAGGTCGATGTAGTAAATTACCAAAATATTGTCTGTATGGATCAATAGCTGATGACTTGGAAGGAGGATGGCAAAGGCCTGTAGGCCAAGTAGAACAGCCCTCATCTTCAGAGTGTTGCTGTGCAGAATCGTATCCGACGGGGGCTATTGTCCCCGAGTCTGGAAGGTGCCCAGATGGGCTCCCCATCCCAAACCTGAGGTATCCTTTATCATCATTAGAAGAGGAGACAGATGGAGAAAGGGAGATCCCATCTCGAGGTTGGAGTGGTCCAACTACCAGAGCAGGGAGCGACGGAGCGGAGGGGTCACTTCTATGAGACAGTACAGCTCACTGAAATGTTCAGCCTTCTGGGTACAGAGGAACCATGGCGAAAACTTCACCTGCAGAAATGCCAGAGGAACAGTTAGAATAGCAGCAGCCATGTGGAATATCAGGCAAGAGGCATCTGGCCAAGACATAGTCACTGGAACAGACCAGCTGAGCCTAGATAACAAGCACCATAGCACATTCTGAGGGCAAGAAAACCCAAACCAGACCCATATCCAGGACTGCTCCTATGATGGTGGCATGAAGTGAGAACCGACTTTGGCTCATTCACTAGAATACCAAACTGCCCAACTGTTCAAATAGTTTTCTGGTTCAGAACAGTGTGTAAATGATAGCTTCCTTTGACGGAGCCTTCAGAAGTCAGTTATCGATATATGGAAAGACATAGGCCCTCTCATCAGAAGTCAGCTGCAACTGCTGCAAAGCATTTTGTAAAGCCTGTGGTGCAGATGATTAACCAAATGACAATAAACAAAACTGATAATGCGAGCCCTGGAACATATACTGTAGGTACTCCTGACAGTGTGAGCCCTGGAGCATAAACCATAGGTACTGTCTGCAAGACTTGTAGATTTTGATACAGAGATGAGCATTCTTTATCTCCTGAGCAACCATCCAATCCCCTTTTAAGAGCAAGGGAGGAGGGACTGCAGTGAGACCATTCAAAACCACTTGTATTCTAAAAACAGGTTGAGGCCTTGAAGCTCTAGGACAGGCCTAAATCCCCCAATCCATTCTGGTACCAGGCAGTACCAGGAATAAAAGCCCAGGTTCTTTTCTGCAACTGGCATGGACTCTGTGGCCTTCTTGCTGACAAGGGCTTGAACCTCCTCCAGCAGGAGGGCAAGATGTCCTGAGGGTAACAATTGGGTAAGGGAGGGTGTACTGAAGAGACAGAGAGGAGCTCTAGGGCATGTGCTCGTGAAACCACCTCTAGCATCCAAGCACCTGTAGTGATCTCCCTCCTCTGTTGTAGAAAGAGGGAGATGCAGCTCCCTACAGGACGTCCTGTACTGGTGGGTCAGAAGAAGGGGAGGGAGTGAGAAGGTGGCAAGGGGCGGCAGCAGCACTGACAATACCAGCACTGTTAGTGAGCCAGGCATGGACAGTGGGGGGTAGATTGGCCTGTGGAAGCTGAGAACCATGGCCGGAACCACTAGAGTAACTCCTTCCTGGAAAAGCATAGGGCATTTGAAATAAAACCCGGCCCTACCTTGGGGCTTAGGGTTCAGTGTGTGCAGAGATCTGAGGGTCATTTTGAATCTCTGAAGGTATCGTAGAGAAGACTCAGTGTCGGTACCAAAAAGCTACATTCCTCTAAAGGGAGGATTAAGTATCAACTGTTGGATATCAGACATAAAACCAGCAACACGTAGCCAGGACTGATGGTGCAGATAAATGCTGGAGGTATCAGCACAAGTAGCTGCATCTGAGGCTTCACAGGCAGATCTTAGCAGGTGCTTTCCAGCCTCAAGGCCATTAGCCACAGTCTGCTGGACCATAACCTTATCAGGGCCAACTAGCAGCTTGTCAGCCATTGTAGCCATAGATTTCCACAGGCAATTTTGATATTTAACCATATACTCCTGGTAATTTGCAATTTGGAACCCAAGCTATGTCAAAGCAAATTGTTTTTACTCATGACATCATGTGTTTTGGAGCATCAAGAGGAAGAGAGCTCATGTGGCTTGGAGCCCTTGACCAGTCATGGGTAACCATTATAACCACAGAATCTGTTTCTGACTGGGAGGAATAATACAGCTTACCAGAAGGTGCTGGATATTATTGATCCGGTTTCCATGGTTCTGCAGGCAGAGCACTGAGTCTGTGCCAGGCAGCTAGAATGGTGTCCTCCAGAGCTGAATGCATTGGAGGTATAAGTACTGTAGAAGAGACGCACACCTCCAAGAACTCAAAGAGTTCTCTTAGAGAAGGTCTTCTCTTCAGCCACAAATCCTAGCTTGGACTGGACCTGCTTGAGGAAAGCCTGAAAAAGGCATCCTCAGGAGAGGACCTCAGAGTGTTTCTCACACTTCTTTCACTACAGGTGGACAAAGTAGAACTGAATCCACAACATTCAGGGGATCCAGAGCTTCCTCCATGTTGTCTTCATAGTCTTCCTCCATATATTCTGGATTGCATTTCAGTTTTTCCTTCTTGTTGCTGGTCATCAATAGTGGGTTGATGAGCATAGGAGGCTGTGAATGGGGCACCATCAACAGACTTATCTTCAATGGAGGACATTAAGCCCAGCAATGTGCCAGATAGCAGAAACTCCTGTGTCATCGACCAGATCGACAGTGGCAACTCAGAAGACATTGATGGGGATGACATCAATGAACGAGGCAAGGACTTAAGCCTTTGAAACAGCTCAGACATTGTCCGACAGAGTAGGTGTGTGTGTCACTGGGCCCTGACGGGGTCATCAACAATGGAACCATCGACAGGACTGTGCCCGATGGAAGAATCAGCTGTGAATCCCATGGTGGGGATTAGAGCCTGTGGCAGACCCCAACTTTTGTGTCTGAAACATGATCGGGGTGGAGGCAGCAGAACCGGAGGCCTAGACTGGTTCCTGTTTTTCTCACTTTACTCTTTTCAGAGGAGATCAGGACCAAGCTGGAGAGGCATCCTTTTCTTTTTGTGTCTCTTCTCCTTGTCTGCATGGTAGTATTTGTCTGACAATTTAAAAGACTTGTCCCTCTTTTTTGTTGAATGAGTGGTGGATGCCGTCAACCACTGAGATCATCGTGTTGACAGCTAACCCGGGAGAGAAGGAGCAATTTACAATGGTGAAGCCACCTTCGACGCATCCTGCTTCTTCTCCACTGACTTCATTTTTAAATATAACTCCAAGGCCTTCTTGTGACATCTCTTAGTGGCCTGATTAAAGCCCTAGTGAATGATGAGGCCTTCACGTTGTGACCTAGGCCCAAGCAGTGAATGCACACGGAGTGGTCATCGTTCTTGTGTGTCTTAAAGTCACCTCGTCAACACTGACGGAAAAATGGTTCATTTACTTTTGCTGATAGCATAAAATAATTAATTTTAAAAATACTAAGCAAAGAAGCAGCAGCATTTGTGATATTTGCGAAGTTCATTGGCATTCTTCAGCATCAGTGGATTGACGAGCAGTTGACAGTGGGAGAAAGAACTGGAGGATGATGTGGCTGCCCACACCCTAGCTAGCAAACTTTACTAGGTGGTCCTGACAGCAACAACTTAGCAGTTTGATAACGTGGCTCAGTGGAAGAAGATATCCTCGAAGAAGATTTAAACTTTTTCATAAAGTCACAGTCTTTGGTCTTATGGCTGAAGGTGCTGGGACCAACTGGGAGTGAATATTTTCAGCCATGACATCCGTACTGGCTACTGGTGACCACACATGCATGTCACTGTGTGTTGCTGCATGCTTACCAATAATCATTGGCAAAGCCCTAACTTACTTCAGTTCTGTTTTTCCTGTCATCCAGTGCACACAGTGGCAGTGAGTTGTCATGCCTTTTTCCCCACATTTTGTCTATTATTTTGCATAGGGAATGTCAAATTTGTTTTTTAAGGAGGGCCAATTTAAAGGCCCTCCTTTCTGGCATTCCCCTGCAGGAAAGATATTTCTCTGCACCAAACTTTCCATTTGTCTGGTCTACCTCCAGAAGGACCACAGAATGAACTTTTGTAAAAACTGTTTCTTCTTTGACATCCAGATGCAGGTGAACAGATGCTGGGTAGGCATATATACCCTTGTTAGTCGAGCTGTGGCTTTGATTCAACTCCTGTTACCTGCTAAAATATAAAAACATTGATTTCAAAGCAGGCCCCCATTGGTATCAATAGTGTGCACCACCATGCTCTCCAAACTAATACATCACAACATGTGAGCACACGGGGCTACCACAGGGGGGCAGAACCTCCTAGAATACATAAAAGGATCAGGAGGCCGGATCCTCTGACTGAGGAATTATGACCCCTTCCCGTTCCAAAAGGAACAATAAAAAAATCCTGCAAAATTGACTTTTTTAAGTCTTGCAGAGGTAAATTGCTGCTGAGGAGCTTGACTAAAGCACCAAAATTGGTGTTGTTTAATAACTCAGAAGCTATCTTAATGAAATTGCATTAGATTCTGCATGTGTGGTGTCGGCGGCAAGTTCTTATGACTTTTCAAATTTTGTGACAGACCCTTGTTTGGATTCCGAGATCCAGGAAGTCAAAAGGCCTGTAAAAATGCACTTTTTTTTTTTGCTGTTTTTTTCCTCTCCTATGGAGCAAAACAGGTTGGAAGTTTGTCCCATGATTTTCAGAGTATATGATACTCAGCACAAGGGTGTACATTTCAAAGGTTTAGGGAAGAAATATTAATTAGTTCTCGAGTTATAAGGTTTTAAAATTTGGCTTCTGCGCATGCACGATAGGGTTTTTAGAATAGCTGCTTGTTGTGAATAAATAATTTTAGGTCATGAGACAATTTTAATTTCATGAGAAAATTGTTTTTTTTGTATGAAAAAATGTTCAGGTCATGAGTGCCTTCCTCTTGTTTTTTGATTTGGGCAAAATAAATTCTAGAAGCCCATATGAATGATGCTTTTCTGAGACACAAATGCCTAAACCTAACTAAATGGGACCCTTTTAGCTAGATTCAGGAGTTTCATTTGGAAAAAAAATGACCCAGTAATATGTTTTCTGGGCATCGTGAAAATCTTAGGTCACTGACTTTGTAAGGGTTGTCGATTCTTGTGTTGCGAGACAAACATTTTTGAGTTTCAAAAAAGTGCAAACACAGAATACCAGTTTACAACATAAGAATTTAAAATTCTTGAAAGTTAGGAACTTTTATGTCTCAAACCAATCATTTTTAGATCGTCACAAAACTGTGAAAAAAGAATTCTTGTCTCATGACATAAAAATATGTACTTAATGTCAATTCTCAGTTTTATATCAAGAACCAATAATTTTTAGGTTATCAGAAGCTGCGACCAAGGAATACAGGCTCACGACATAAAGATTTGGACTTTGTACTCAAACTCAACTGTTAATCATAACTCAGACTTTTTTTTATACATTTTTTCACCAAATTTTCAAGCATCTTACTTTTTTAAAGCCCTTAGATGAACACAGTGAGTGAGAATTGTCACTTCCTCCTCAAAATGTGTTTTTATGTTGTAATGTCATAAAAAGCATTTAAAAGGTTGAATTGCAATTCTGTCACTCCTGGGATGTTGCAAAAGTTTATCATGCAAGTTCTGAGAATGTAAGACATGAATACTGAAAAATGGAACATGCGTGTGGTACAATTGTGATGGCATGCACATAATGCTGGATAGCGTAGTTGCACAAGGACAAATTCTGAAGATACAGGTACTGCCTTAGTAAGGGAATTTGCATGGGGGAACAAACTGCACTGTGCAAACCGTGTATATATAGAATGGCCCATACATACATTAAACAAATCCATATAGATGTGGTATTTGTATAAGTGCCAAAGGGCATTACGCAAATCTCACACCCATGTAATGCATGAGTGGGACTACACTTCTGCACCAAGAAGTGGGCTGCACTTTGGATGTCATGGATTTCTACCTGCTTCTGCAGGCAGAAGTGGGTGTATACGTCTTGCACTGTGCATGTGTACAATATTTGTGGCTTCTGCAGGCAGTACTGTTATTTATCATGGATTTGTATGTGCCACTGCAGAAGCTGGTGTGTATTATGTTCCTGTGGCTGCAGAAGTGCTGGCCCTTCAGGGGCCTGCCTTTTTGTAGACAGAAGCAGTGTTGTGGTTTGAGTATTGTGGATTTGTATCTACACTTCTGCAGGTACAAGTGGGTGTGTATGTCTTGCAATCTGCATGTATACCATGGCTGCAGAAGTGCTGGACCCTAATGATGATCACCTTTTGTGTCACATGTAAACAGTTGTAGTTGTTTGTCTTACCGGATGATGGCTGTCTTAGGTTGCTAGTGTAGTTTTGTCCTTTTGCTGCTTGGGAGGGTGGTGAGTTAGGGTTGGAAACCCCAAGGCCTCATTTCCCTACTTTTGTGGCATTAAATTGAACCCTAATTGATGCATGCATGAATGCAGTTTTTTGCAACGAATCTCTCATATATATCTATCTGTATCTCTATCCATATCTCTCTCTCTCTATATATATATATACACCTCCCAGTACAATGTTATCCTATGGCAAATCAACCAAAATACAAATCTGCTGAATTCCAAGCCAAAGTAATATATTTCCACAGAACCAGCAAAATGCACATCTGCAGAGCAAGCCCTTTCTACTGCTAAAACGTCAGTGTCAAAGAAACTGCTCTGTAAACATCCCAGTACAATGTTATCCAATGGTGAATCAACCAACATTGAAATATGCATAACTCCAAGCCAAAGTAATATATATCCACAGAACCAGCAAAAGGCACATCTGTGAAGCAAGCCATTGCTACTGTTAAAATTTCAGTCTAACATTCTAAACCATTTCTTTGCTTAAGGTGACAAAGAAACTTTTCAGAGTTAGTGCTGCATATTTTGAATGTGCTAAATGGGTTTCGTGGGTCAAGACCTGCTTGCCTATGACCCAACCTGTTACGCCAGCTGGAGGCTTCACAGCAAGAAGACAGCCGAACATTGCCAAACTGTTCATCCTGCCTGGGCCTTTGCCAATCCAGTCCAGACTGAATAACCCTGCACCAGAGACTGTTTCCATGAGAGACCAGCTTCTGGGATCCAGACCCCTGTAAAACAACTCGCAGGTTGCGACCACTGGAGGAAAGGCCGTGAAGAGGAGGTGTGTCATGTTGGTCCTCTTTCTCCATGCTCATCGGTGAACACCATAAGGTCTCCATATCGCTTGCCTTCCTGCAGAAATCTGGTAGTGTGAGTACAATCAGGGTAGCTCCCTGCAACCAATCTTTAATTCATCTGTGGTACCATCTGATTGCTATAACTTTCTGTGTTTACAAGAGACTGAGCCAACTGGCTCAGATTACAAATAATCATCTTGTTATTGTGCATGCTAAGTGATTTTCTTTCCATCAAGGGCCTCAACACCAGCTGCCACACTGGCCACCCCCGGGCAACACCTCTGGCTAGTCAGATATTCCATCCTGGGTACCCAGTGTTGTGTGACTGTCATTTGGGACTAACAGTGCATGCCAAACCTGAATCAAATCAGATTGCCAATCATTTGCCTAGATTCACACTCCCTTCCTTGTTCTCAACCCCTAAATAAACCTAATTGTCTTTTTCATGTTTAACCTGGCTAGTGTGCATATTATTAGTTGGGTTACTGTACTGAAAGTGTACATCTGTATTGCTAACCTTGTTTTACAGGGGATCACCAGAGAAGTTGCTGCAAGTCCAAACCTGGTGGTAAGTGTGAAGGGTGTGTGCATATTATTACTGTTTTATAGACTGTGAATTTACTGTTATACCAGGTACTGGGCCACTAGGAGGGTTGTTGGGTGGTTATAACTTCCTAGAGGGCAACAGCAGAACAGGTGAACATCCCCAATACTACTACTCTGGGTGGAGGCACCTTATTACTGAATCCTGGCCCCTCAACCTGTGCCCAGACATACAGGCAGGGGTAGTAACCTTAGCGATAGCGCCGCCTAGGGGTTGCATCTTGGAGGCACCACTGGGATTAGCGCCCTCTTAGTGGCCAAAAAATAGAATTTCAGTCAGTTGTGAATTTGGAGGAAAATTTGAGATGGAGGGGCTCATTAGGCCCAAGTAGAAGATTTCTCCCCACAAGCTGGTTTTGCACCGCATGCTGGACTGGAGTGAGCCAGAAGGGGTTGACCCCACAGTGCTTTATTACTACTAGACATTCCCATGGGAACTACTAATACTACTATAGAGGAAACTGTGGGAAAGATTAAGTGTCTGGAGAAGGTTTCAGTGCAAGGGCAGGACTCGGACCTGTTTGACCAGACTCTAATCATCCTCATTTCATGTAGCCTCCCTAGAGACCCTATGACAGAACCCCCTGTTATGCCAGAGGGATCCCAGATGGAGTGGAGGGTCATTCACGTACACAGTGGCCCGTCTTCCCCTGGGGAGTTCCCAAAGGTAGAAGAATTTAAAGAGAAGTTATCGAGGCTTTTAGCTGCAGAAGGGCAGACTGTTAAGGCCTTGTGGAAGGCTCTGGAGGATGCTGAGGAGGTCACTCCCATACATTCTCCTCCAGCCTCCCTGTCTTCACCCAGGGCATCCCCCATTGCAGCATCACCCACTGTGATACCCTCGGTGCACCTGGACTTTTATCGCAGGCTCAAGCAGTTTTCAGATGCTGTCCCTGTGGGAGAAGATGACTTGGAAACCTGGATGGCCTATGCCACCACCCTGGTCCAAGAGTGGCAGTGTTCTGTAGGGGAGAAAAATAAGAGAATTATGGAGAGTTCAAGGGGCCCTGCATTGGAGGCAATCCGGTTCCTCAGGTCCACCAATCCAGAGGCCTCTGCTGCTGAGTATTTATCTGCTTTGGAAGGGGTATTTGGTAGTACTGAATCAGGAGAGGATGTGATATTGAAGTTTAAGTCTACTTAACAGTGGAAAAATGAGCACCTCTCTGCTTTTGTGACCCGTGTAGAATGGGCCATGCAAAGGGCACACCAGAAAGGGGGCATCTCAGCCAGTAAACTGAATTGTGTCAGATTGAAACACATCCTTAAGTCTGTCCACTATTTGAGTGCGCTCATGCTGAAGTTAAAATTTCAAGATCGCAAAAGCTAACCCTCCTGAATAATGTTGATTAATGAAAGAAATCTGGGAGGTGGAGAATGACAATGATGATTGGGCCCCCTATGCTGGGGTTGCATGAACTGCCCCGACTCCACATAGACCTACTGAGAAAGAAGACAACTCTGAGTCACAACAAGTCAGTGAATTGTTGAAGGAATTGAAAGAACTGAAAGCCAGCCGGCAAGCTGCGGCTAAGCCCACAAAAGCTCATGGCCTTTGCCCCACCTAGATTGAGCCTAGTTGCGAGAACCCACCCATCTGTACTGGAGCCAATGCCCTTGCTGCTGAGTCTCGAGTTGACCCCACCATGGTAGAAGAAATGAGGGAATTGCAAGCTATGGTGAGGGATCTCGTTTATGCCACTTGACCCCCCTGCCTCTTGGAGGGGCTACGGGAGAGCTGAGCCTGAACCTAAACCAAAAGAAGAGAGTAGGGCTCCACCTCCTAATCACTACAAACCTCGTGAAGATATGACCCATCCTGCAGACCCCAGAGCCAAGGTGTTTTGCTACCAGTGCGGAGAAGATGGGCATACCAGACGAGTTTGCAATGCTCCAGAAGTTCTACAAGTCACTACCAAGCTACTCAACCAGGTTTGACAAAGCAACATAAAGCCACAGCCAGGCCCATCATGAAAATCCTTCTCTTCCAAGACTGTTGGGCACTAATGCCCTCATGTTCGGCTGATTAGCTCAACTTTGCCAGGAGAAGCAAGCGAGGAAGACTGGAAGAGCTTTACACATCCCTGCCATGGTGTGCAGAGCATATGACTTATGGATGCAAGACAAGGAGACTGATAAGGATGACACTGTAGACATTGTGTGAAAAAAAAGAGTCAGCCTCACTTGTATTATCACCCAACACTCAGTGCACTGTTAGCAGCAAAATACGGATCAGGAAAGATATCAAGAAAAAAATTCTCATGTTGGATGCCCCAGAGGAGGGGAAACTGCCCAAGGGACTACTAGTTAAGCCTAGCATCCTGCCTGCCCAAGCTCATGTCTATGCGTGGAGGGTAGTGGTGCAGATCCAAAACATATTTGACCAGGATATTAGAGTCAACCAAGGCTGCACCCTTTCTACTATGTACTGTGCAGTATTGCTGTGCTGCCCAGCAAGAAACGCACCGAAGAGAATGAAGAAGTAACTCCTGATTTGTTTGACTTTGGGGAATCTCCCATTCCTGAAGAGTGGAGGGCAAGTCAGCCAAAAACTGGCCCAGCAGAGCAAGGTATTTTCTTTGAGAGAATGGGATGTCGGATGAGTCACTGGTGGAGAGCATTACATTAGACTTCACAACGAGAGGTAATTCCGTGAAAGATCTCGGCAACTGGCATCAGCAGACATTGATGATGCTCAACGCCACCTCAAGGAGATGCTAGCGCTGGAATTATACAAGAATCTCATAGCCTGTATACCTCTCCTATTGTGGTAGTCCAAAAGAAGAACGGCTTGGTGAGAATGTGTGTGGACTACTGGACACTGAATCGAAGAACTATACCAGACCAATATACCATGCCACACATTCAGGATGCCCTCGATTGCCTTAATGGAAGTCAGTGGTTTTCTGTGTTAGATCTCTGGAGTGTGTATTACCAGATCCAGATGGCACCTGAAGATAGAGAAAAGACAGCGTTCATCTGTCCTTTGGGGTTTTACGAATTCCCACACATGCCTCAGGACATCTCAGGAGCACCTGCCACTGTCCAGTGGCTGATCGAGTGAGCTGTGGGAGACATAAATCTACTAGAATGTCTTGTTTACCTGGATGATGTCATTGTGTTTGGCAAGACCCTCGAAGAGCACGAGACCCGCTTGTTCAAGATTCTAGACCGGCTGGAGGACTTTGGTTTAAAACTATTGACAAGTGCCAATTCTTCCAGCAATCTGTGAAATACGTAGGCTACAGTGTGTCCTCTGAGGGAATTCAAACAGATCCAAGCAAAATGAAAGCTTTGACCACCTAGCCACAGCCTAACAATCTTGAACTGCAAAGATTCTTGGGGTTCTGTGGATATTATTGCCGATTTGTGAAAGATTATACCAAAGTCATCCGCCCTTTGTTCAATTTAACTCAGGGGTATCTGCCCACCAACCAAAAATACAAGAAGACTGCTGTGAAAGAGGAGGAAAAGGTCTATTTCAGAACAAGTGAACCTTTTGGGACAAGGTGGACTTACGAGTGCGAGGTGGCCTTTTACGATATCATTCACCAACTCACCCATGCCCCTGTACTTGCCTATGCAGAGCCCACTAAGCTTTATGTGTTATACACCGATGCTAGCTTAAAGGGGCTTGGAGCTGTGCTTTACCAGGAGTATGAGAAAGGACTATGCCCAGTGGCGTTTGCCAGCCAGAGCCTGACTCCTCTGAAAAGAACTATGCAGTGCACAAACTTGAATTTCTTGTGTTAAAGTGGGCCATAGTAGATCAATGTCATGAATACCTTTATGGTGCAAAGATTCTAGTGAAAACTGACAACAACCCCCTCACGTATGTTCAAACCTCGGCCAAGTTAGATGCCACTGGGCACCGTTGGTTATCAGCACTTTCAACCTATGACTATTCAGTGGAGTATAGACCGCGCCTGAATCACATTGATGCCCATGCCCTCTCTAGAAGACCCGAATCCAACCCTGAGTGGGTAAGAATGTCCGAGCAGTCTGTTAAAGCTCTTTGCCAAAAGTTTGATAAAGATGAACACCCATCCTCTAAAACTGTTGATTGTCTGGTTGATTGTTTGGGCCCTCCGGACACATGTGTTCCTGCAGTCTATTGCAATTTTGCAGCCTTGGATCTCAGTACTCTGCCTCAACTTGCTCCCACCAATATTCAGTGGGTGCAATCACAAGACCCTATGATTAAGCCTGTGTTGGATGCCCTAAATGCTGGAAAAAATGACAAAACTTCGCTCCCAAGATCAAAGAACTGCTTTGCTGTTTAGAGAGGAACCCAGGTTAAAGATGCTCAACAAACTGCTTTAAAGAGAGACCATGGATAGACATGGCAAGTTGTCAAACAACAGCTAGTGTTGCCTGCTGCTTTCAAAAGTGCAGTTTTGCGTGCCCTCCATGACCAAATGGGACATCTGGGTTATGACAGAACTTCAGACTTAGCCTGTGCCCAGTTCTACTGGCCTAAAATGGGTGTTGACATCGAGACACACATCAAAACTCGTAGCCATTACCTGCAGAGAAAGGCCCAGCCTCAGAGAGCTGCACCCCTGGTTAACATCTCCACCAGTGCAACCATGGAACTTGTGTGCATTGACTTTTTGTGTTTAGAACCAGATAAAAAGAATATTGGTAATGTGCTAGTAGTGACCGATCATTTTTTACTTGCTACGCCCAGGCCTATCCAACCAAGGACCAAAAGGCATCCACTGTTGCCAAGGTTTTAATAGAAAAGTTCTTTGTTCATTACGGTGCCCCCCAGAGAATTCATTCTGATCAGGGGAGAAACTTTGAAAGCCACCTGATTAAAGAAATCCTCTCACTCTGGGGGTGCGGAAATCCAGAACTACCCCTTATCACCACCAGTGGGGATCCACAGCCCGAAAGATTCAATCAAACCCTACGAGACATGGGCATACTTCACCCCAGAGATAAGCCAAGATGGAGTCAGCAAATAAGTACATTAGTTCACACCTATAACTGTACTCAAAATGGAGCAACTGGGTTTTCTCCCTACCACTTGATGTTTGGTCGAGAAGCAAGATTACCAGTCAATATCTGTTTTGGAGTGTCCCCTGATGGAGTCAGCTAGCACACACCATGGGGGCCAAGAAAAACTTAGCAAACAAAGAAAGGCATGACAAATGTGTCAAGACCCAAGAGCTGCAACCTGGAGATTGATTCTTGCTAGTCGACAGGTAGCACCACACCCCATACATTGTTGTCAGCAGGCTAGAGAAACTGCCAGTGTACAAAGCACATCCAGAGAATGACCCACGAGCTGTAGAGACAATGCACAGAAATCATTTGTTATCAATTGGGCAAATCATCATTGATTCTGCACTCACCCGGGCCTCTGACCTGAGCTGCAGAAAGAGACAGTTCAACTCTTCTCCTGTTGTTCAGAGTTCAAAGTCTGCCACCAGTCATGCTCTCATTGAAACTGACTGCAGGTCTGAATCTGAGTGAGTGTGGGGTCAACTATCATCCATCTTATGAACTGAGCCAGTTGTTTTGAGGAAACCCCCTGTGTAATATGGGAGATGAGGCTGGACCTTCAGGACTGCCTAATCCTCCAGCCTTCTCCGCTACTCCTGTGCCCCCTGAAACTGAGGTCCCCCTATTATCGTTAAATTGTGCCCCCTTGTTCTTGCTATCTCCTTTTCTGAAAGATGCTACCCTCTTGGACTTTGTTGATTCCCTTGACGTACTTGAACATTTCTGTCATGTCCCCCCTCTCTCTCCTTTCCACAAGGGTGTACATATTAAGCTCCTTTTATATCTCTTTGTATGTCTTCTGGTGCAGACCCTGCACCATTTCAGTTGCCCTCCTCTGGACAGCCTCCATCTTATGTCCTTGTGGAGATGGGGTCTCCAGAACTGCACACAGTACTCCAGATGGGGTTTCACCAACTGTCTGTACAGAGGGATAACAATTTCTTGTTTTCTACTGGTGATGCTGCTCCCTATGCATCCCAGTATCCTACCAGCCCCCCCTACTGCCTTCTCACATTGCTTGCCCACCTTTAGGTCATCTGATATGACTACCCCCAGGTCCCTTTCCATTTTTGTTGTTGTTAGTATCTCACCCCACATTGTGTACTCTTCCCCTGAGTTTTTGTTTCCCAGGTGCATTACTCTGCATTTCTTTGCATTGAATCTAAGCTGCCAAACATTTAACCATTCTTCCAACCTTGCCAAGTCCCTTCTCATCCTTTCCACCCACATTCTGTATCGACCCTGTTGCAGATCTTTGTGTCATCTGCAAAGAGACATACTTTTTCTTGCCGTCCCTCCACAATGTCACTTGTAAAGACATTAAAGAGGACCAGTCCCAGTACTGAACCCTGTGGTACTCCGCTAGTAACCCCCCTTTCTTCAGAGTGGACTCCGTTTACTATTACCCTCTGCGCCCTGTTACCCAGTCAGTTCTTTAACCAGGCTACCACCTTGGGATCCACTCCAAGGCTGGATAACTTGTATATAGGTAATAATGCAAATGAGAATGATGATTCTGACAGTATCAGTAATGTGTTACATGATTTAAATTCCATAGATTTTCCTCCTCATGACGAACCTGGAATTACCGAACAAGTTAATGTCAGTATTGTCTCTTAATCAAAGCTCACAGAGCGAGCAAATGAAAGTGTTCCTTTATTTCTGAACAGACAGCCAGTGCAGAGGCACCCCTTTCATCAGAAGCTGACCTATTGATGGACAGGTCCTCACTAGTTCTAGCCTACAGGCTCCTCACCTCCCTTGGTTACCATATAGTTGCACTGGACTATGAATGCTTTGTATTATGTATAAGCCAAGGCCTCCAGAGGCAGCTTACTACCAACTCATATCATGCATTGCTTTAGCTACCAATTGTATAGGTCTTAACCACTCATTAGATAAATATGTTGATAGCACTGCCCTGTTTTAGCTACAAATTATATAGGCATTAATCCATGCTCATTGTATTTATACTCTGTATGATTGCTCACCAACATTTATTCTATGTATGTACTGTATAAATGTCTATGTTTTATTCTAACGTGGAGCCTTTGGAAATGAGTCTATGACTCAAAGGGCTGTAATTCCGATTTCCTAAATAAATTAAAAAAACAATGATCTGGGACTGATCAATCCAAATGCAAATGTTGACAGGACTGAGCCTGTGCCTGCCCTTCCCAGAAAATCTGGAAGACACACAAAGCCTGTAGTGCACCTTAGTTATGATTCCCCAGGAAGGCCTGTAGATCTTCCAATGAAGGTAGTTCACAAAGGGGTTTACATTTCTGAGAACTCTCTTCCAAAACTGGGTTACTCTGCAACTTCTAAGCTGAGAGTAAAGCCCTCCAGTCAGTATGCTAATGTCTTTTCTCCATGCAGCCAAAGCTTAGCTGATAGGGTCAGGCCCCAAACTATGTGGGTTAGTGTGCAGGAGGTAATACAATCTAGAGTTGTGCAAACAATGTGTTTAACTACTTGAACCAGTTTCATGAAACAGTAATGTGTTCTTATACAATATTCATTGTGAAATACAAAAAGTATAGTAATGCTGTTGTTATGGTTAGCCTATTTTTCTCTGATGCATCAGAATTTACTTTATGGTATACCAATGGAACAAGTTATGGTTGCAATCTATATATATCTACATGCATGCATTCACGTATGATGTTTTCTATAAATAATTGTGTATTATGTGTAGACTTGACATGGACGCCAAGTTTTTCCAGGCAGGGAAGAGTGTAACCCACCACCAATTTTTGGTTTACCTTAATGTTTTCCTGGGCTCCTTAAATTCCCACTGCCAGACTGGTGTCCTGTTTCAGTGTGATTCTGGTTATTTGTGTGAGAGTGCCATGCTGAGCTTCCACGCCTGTCCATTTAAGAGACTAGCTAATATGTGTGTAGTGAATGGTCTGAGCTGGGTCCAAGTGATTTAGGACTTATGACCAGCTAGCCATCACTCTGTTTTGCTCCACTCTGCAGTCAATATTAGTGCAGAGGGAGCCAGTATGAGAACTGCGCTTATTTACTGTTTATATGCTGTTATATGTGAAATAGAGATGCTTGTTTAACCTGCTTTCTTTGCAGCTGTCCTTCGGAAATGGGAGCCACCATGTTAGGACCAGCGTGGGCTGGAAGAGTCCTACCTTGCCTCCATGCCATCTTTCTCCTGTCTGGGACTGCCTATAACAGAAATCGGACGAGCTCAGATTTGTGTTTGGAGCTGCGGTAGAACAAAGAAGTTGTTTACCAGTGTCACTTGTGATTTGAACCAAAGATTTGCTCCTGTGAAGCGATCGGCCCAGCTTGTGTGCGAGGCAAATCCTGAATCAAAAGGTTTGCTCAGCAAAGCTACTGAATTAGCAACTGGACTGTATCTGAACTTTTCAGAGTTAGTGCTGCGTATCTTGAATGTGCTGAATGTGTTTCATGGGTTGAGACCTGCTTGCCTATGTCCCAACCTGTTACGCCAGCTGGAGGCTTCACCAGCAAGAAGACAACCGAACTTTGCCAAACTGTTCATCCTAACTGGGCCTTTGCCAATCCAGTCCAGACTAAGTACCCTGCACCAGAGACTGTTTCGGTGAGAGACCAGCTTTGGGCATCCAGCCCCTGCGCAACAACTCACAGGTTGTGGCCACCTGGAGGAAAGGCCATGAAGAAGAGGTGCGATGTGTCAGCTAGGTTCCCCATGCTTATCGATGAACACCATGAGGTCTCCATATCACCTGCCTTCCTGCAGAAATCTGGTAGCATGAGTACAATCAGGGTAGTTCTCTGCAACCAATCTTTAAATCATCTGTGGTACCATCTGATTGCTTTAACTTTCTGGGTTTACAAGAGACTGAGCCAATCGGCTTGGATTACAAATAATCATCTGGTTATTGTGCATGCTAACTGTTTTCTTTCCATCAAGGGCCCCAACACCAGCTGCAACGCCATCCACCCCCAGGCAACGCTTTCCATCCTGGGTACCCAGTGTTGTGTGACTGTCATTTGGGACTAACAGTGCATGCCAAGCCTGAATCAAATCAGATTGCCAATCATTTGCCTAGATTCATGCCCCCTTCTTTGTTCATGCCCCCTAAATAAACCCAACTGTCTTTTTCACATTTAACCTGGCTAGTGTGCATATTATTAGTTGGGTTACTGTATTGAAAGTGTACATCTGTATTGCTAACCTTGTTTTACAGGAGGTCTCCAGGGAAGTTGCTGCAAGTCCAACCCTGGTGGTAAGTGTGAAGGGTGTGTGCATATTATTACTGTTTTATACTGACTGTGAATTTACTGTTGTATCAGGTACTGGGCCACTAGGAGGGTTGGTGGGTGGTTATAGGTTCCCAGAGGGCTATAGCAGAACAGGCAAACATCCCCAATACCACTACTCTGGGTGGAGACACCTTATTACTGGATCCAGGCCTCTCAACCTGTGCCCAGACATACAGGCAGGGATAGTAACCTTATCGATAGTGCCGCCTACCGGTTACATGTTGAACAGTTGCAAAGTTATCAAGGTGCAGAATTTGGGGTTTAATATTAAACAGCCTTCTCAACCCTAACTAGAGGGGTGTTACCATGCCCCTATAATATATAGTGAGAAATGATGGGGGTACCTGGCAGTATAGCCTAGAGGTTAGAGTAACGAGCTGTGAATGAGGTTGGTACATCCAGCAGACCCGAGTTTGATTCCTAAAACCTCCACTTCCATACTGTGCGATTCTGAACAAGTCACTTAACCCCCCCCCCCAGTACTCCCAGGTCACCCCTGAAAATAGGCACGTGTGCCTAGTGGACCTTACCCAGTTACCAAAGACTAAAATAAATAAAATACCTGTGTAATTCATGATTTATCTATTCCAGTGTTGTTTGACCCTGGTTATCATCATGAGTTATCTGGGAGGGAGGATACCACTGGATTACCGCAGACATATACATTGATACAACAGGTATGGGGGCCAGAGGGGGCTACCACTGGATTACCAGGAATATGTACATTAATAAACAGGGATCCAGTGCGAGGGGGGTAATGCTGGACTACAAGGGATATATATTACACTGTACAAAAATACAATGGGAAACAGGGCGGAGGAGGTACCCCCAGCACCAATGATTGAATGCTTCAGGGCTTCAGATTCAGTAGGGGTAACATCAGCCACTCTGCACACTGCCTCTGTGCCTACAGAGATCGCTAAACAGATATGCATTTAAATACAATTAAAAAAACCAAGACACAGTACTAAAACCATACTGACACAAAGAAATAAAGTTGGACAATACATACATTACAAAAGCAAGCGAATTACATCAATATAGCATTAAAACAAGAGTACACTGCACAACAGGGCAAAACAGACAATCAAGAACCCCTGATATCTTTAATTTGGCTTTACAAATGGAGACAGAGGAGGTAGACCATATGTTTATGGGAAGGCTGTTCCATAAAAAAAGGGAAGCAAACAAAAAGATCCTGTCATCAGCAGATTTCAGTCTAGATTTTGGATCATCCAAAAATCCCAACACTCAATGTTCTCAGCACATGGTTCTCTCTGTGGGTTGCTAGAAGCTCCTAAGGTATAGGGGTCCCAGTCTGTCGAGGGCCTTGTAAGTCAACAGAAGGATTCTAAAATTGATCTGCCATTTAAATGGGCAGCCAGTGCAATGAACGCAGCACAGGAGAAATATGCTTGACCTCCTAGTCGAAGTATCAAGCCTGGCTGTTGCATGCCACATTACAGCATATCTGATCTGCTAGAAGGCTTTGGTAAAGCACATTGCATTAATCAAGGTGGGCTGTGATGAAAGCGTGTGCCAGTGCAGGTAGATCATCTGGGTCAAGTTAGGGTCACAACCCCACTATGTTTCTTAGGTGTTAAAGGCACTGCTGACAACAGCCAAGACTTGCAAAGCAAGCGACAACTCTGGATCAAACGTGACTTCTAGGTAGCAAGCAACTGTTTAGTCTTAATCCTTTCTTCAAAAATGGCGAGGCCCTGATTATCCTTTCTGGATGACCTCAAGCAATCAAGCCTCACCAGCAACAATTTGTTTTTTCCGGGATTAAGCTTCAACCCACTGTGAGCCATACACAAACAGATTTCAGAAAGAGCACTCTCAAGCGGTGCAATGAGGGAGCCCTCACCAGGTTTATAAAGGTGTGTATTATCAGCATAGCACATAAAACCCAAACCATACTTTCAGTTCACCTCTCCTACTGGAAGCAAAAATCACAGCAAACAATAATGGAGAAAAAATGGAATCCCAAGGGACTCCACAGATAATGTTAGTCAGGGGAGATAAAAAATGTCCAAAAACCACTGACTGTTGGCAATTGCTGAGGAAAGACCAGAACTATGCAAGCAAGAAAGTGGCTACCCAACAATCCTTCTCATGTGCTCCAAAAGTTCCATATGTCCCACAGTGCCAGATGCAGCAGAACGATCTAGTAGAACCAGGAAAGAAACCTCTTCTCAGTCCCTCACTAGCAGTAGACCATTCATAACCATCACCAGGACCGTCTCATTGCTATGCTGAGGTCGAAACCCTGATTGGAAAGACTCAAATGTTCAGCTCCTCCAGATGCTCTCTTAACTGCACTGCTTCCATTTTCTTCATAATTCAGTTAAAAAAGCAAAAGTGTATGTGTGTGTGTGGGGGCGTTGTTGAGCATTCCTGCAGGCAAGACACACTTTAGATCAGCTCTGCACATTTATACATTAAAAATCCTAAAATTTAATTTTTTTGAGAGCCAGCAGCAGTAGCATTATATTAATTGGGAAGACAGCAAAATCCGGTGTCGAGTGATACCTAACACAGCGATGGGACTCAGAAGAGGTGACCTGAACTTAAAGTGTTATAACTAACTAAAGGACTGTAAAGCATAATTATCAAATTATCTCTCTCTCTCATAGTGTGTGCTAATTGGTGAGGGTTTCTCAAATGATAGTGATTTTTCCCCCTTTTTGTTTTGGAGGTAAAATGTTTATTTCCTTATTCATCTGTTTATGAATATGTGGACTGTATCAATTAGTTCTAAAAATGTTTGGAGATTACAATTTTAGAGCTGGGGTCATATCATCAACGCGTACGGAGTCTTCATATTAGGTTTTCTCATTTTGGACTTGACTATCAAAAGCTTTTGAAGGGTGCAGCTATCCAGACATATTAGAAGTTAATGCTTATTTGGGATTTCCCCTACTTCCATACACCAGATTGTATAGGTTGCTTATCTACTATTACATTGGATGCATCTGCTGTGTTTATTTGATGCCTTGCAGAAGTTGTTCTACATGTAATTGCATATGTATAAAATGCAATAAACAAAGAAAAAAATAGATCTAACTCAAGAATGTGTCAGGGTTTAAAGATGCCTTCTAAAGGAGGGGTTAAACCACCACCTCCGGCAAAGTGGTGGGTAATAATCCCTTCCTTAGAGAGGCATGGACAATTTCCATGAGAGCAGACACTGTCTTGAATGCCCTGACATCCAATCTGTCAGCCAGATATTGGAATTCGGGCAATCCTAGTCCAAAATAATGTCCTCCTATAGTAACACCTGATTGGCTGATTGATTTGATTGATGGTACATCCAGCAGGCCAGACCTGGGTTTGAGTCTCACAACCTCCACTTGCATATTGTGCGACTCTGAGCAAGTCACTTAACTGCCCAGTGCTACCAGGTCGCCCCTGAAAACAGGCACTTGGGCCTAGTGTGCCTTACCCGGTTACCAAAGACTAAAATAAAAAATAGCTGTGAAACTGTACAAATCCATAACCCTCCCTTTCAACACAAACCTAACCTACCCTGAAATGAATATAATCCCCTTTTTAACTCCAGCCTCCCACCTCCTCCCAAGCCCCTGAAAATAGTAGAAATATTTCTCTGTAGCTTAATAAGGAATGTTCCTATAATAAACACAGGACTCCTCATAAATAAAAATCCCACCCCCCACCTGCGCCAAGTCATGATGCCTCTCAGTGTCCACCTTCCTCGTACAAGTTCCAACCCCCACTTTAATTCAGTACCCCCAACAAACCCACTAGCTGCATTCCATCCCCCCATAGCACCCAAATCATCTGCCATAATTTATTTAGGTCAAGAGATCAGTCCTAAGGTGGAGCAGCTTGCGCTCTTCTTTGATCTAGGAAGTATTAATGAAGGATGATGTCTTCCGATAGTAACAAGTGATTGTCTGCTGTTAGCCAATCAGGTGTTACTACAGGAGGACATTATTTATGCAATAAGGCATAACAAGGTGTATGTTATTGTGTTATAACGCCACTCCTGGGGTGGGTTGATGCACGAGGTGAAGCCGAGTGCTTCCACCACCCCAGGAGTGAAGTTATAACACAATAACACACACCTTGGAGTGCCTTATTGCAATTATACAATGGCTCAATGTTATACAAAATAAAATTATTTTAAAAACGTTTTAGTAGATTTTTAGTGCGGCAATATATCTTTGTTTCTGAAAAATATAAGAGATCATCATCTGCCAAATCCATACAGTGCTGTTATTGTGTAATAACATCACCGTCTCAGGCACACACTGACCAATCAGAGTCCAGGAAATTTTCTTGCCATTGTATAATATTCATTACTACCTCCTAGTCAAAGGAAGAGTGCAAGCTGCTCCACGGTGGGACCAATCTCCTGATCCATATGACTTTTGGTAAATGATTTTAGTACAATGAGAGGAGGAGGAGGGAAGTGGGGGCTAGTGCATGGGTTGGGAGGGGGATACTGAATTTAACTGGAGGACTGGAACTTGTGCCATGGCTGTGGTGACCAAGAGGCATCATGATTTAATGTGGGAAGGGGTGGGATTTTAATTTATGAGGAGTTCTGCACTTATTAAAGGGATATACTTCACTGAGCTACATAACAGCATTTTTACTATCGGGGCTTGGGGGAGGAAGGAGGCTGGGGCTTAGAGGGTAGTTTGGGATGGGAGTTATTAACTGCAAGGTGGGTGTGGGAGGCCTGCACAGGGCGGAGGAGTTTTTTTGTTGTTGTTACATAGATGCCAAATCAAATTGGATTTCCAAATCTGTGTCCGATTTGATGTCCTAACATTTAGGACTTTGGATTTCTGGCAGCTTTTTCTGAAAATTCTGAACCCTAAATTTTTGCTGAAATTCAAGATCTCTGTTTAGCAAAACAGGTATGAGTAACCTAAACCAGCACTACTGCTCCAGCCTTCAACAGGACAACAGGGGCAGGGCCTAATATATAGTGGATGGGCACTGATCTGAGAGCATCTGACAAGAGTTCATCAGAATCAGATGGGCGGAAAATGTCCCAAAATCCCAATTTCCGCTATCCCAGGCACCTGACTACTACAACTGTGATTACTCCTAATGGAGACTATCTCAGCCCTAGTTTTCACAGTCTTCGTGAGAAGATATAAATATTTAAAAGCCTAGAGGCATTGCGCAGAGCTGCTAATGGCCACATAATGGCAGCCAAGCTTGGCTTAGGGCCATGCATGACTTGTGTGGTCATCAGCGTTCTTTTTTTTTCCCATATAGCTTTTGATCGTTGGGGCTCCGAGGCAGGCGAGCTGCAGTCCTCCCTCGGAGGATCGCAATCCACCCTGTTCTCAGGGCTCCATTTAGCCTGCCCTGGTGTCCCATTTTCTGTTTCCTCCCGTTATCCTGGGACCCCAGAACACAGTTGTCCATGCGCATGTAGGCATGCATGCGCTCCATGGCTCCTGTGATGGCCCCTTCCTCCCACCTGGCTCAATGCCTGTCTCTCTTATCAGCTTGGTGCTGCCACCTGGTGGCAGCCAAGAGCAGGGGAAGCCCACGTCCCTCCCTGGTAAAAGAGAACTGCCTTGCGGCTGCTCAATCCAGCTCCTCGCCCTCCTCCACTGGCTGACCCCTGATAACTCAGGCTCACTCCCAATCCCAATCCCGAGTCACTGGCGTGGAAGGAACACCTTCCTAATGCATGCATGATATTTAACACACGGGGCACGCTATGATTTGTCAGATGCACTCGGCTGCTTCTGAATATGGGGGCCATCCTTCCTTCTGATTTGCTTTGGCTTTTTTTTTCCAGTAATTAATTATACTTTTTAATGCCACTGAGTTTGCCTTATAGTCTCCCTCTCCACTGCCTACTGCAGTCGGTTTCCATTTCCTGGGCATTCTACCATATCAATTCTACACTTCCGTGCTATGAACAGGCAGCCTGTGTGGTCTAGTGGCTGCGGCATGGGCTTGGGAATCTGGGGACCCAGGTTCACATCCTACAAGTGCAATTTACAGGCTGTGTGACCTCATGCAAATCATCCAACACCCTCAGTGCTTCAGCCCCTACCAACTATGAAAATGGGTGAAAGCAGGATCTCACTGAAAATGAGTTAAAATGTCTCAGCTGGGCTATCTGGGGTTACTGTAATAAACTGTAACACAAACAACTACACTGAACTGTGAAACTGGCATTCCACAATGCCCAGAAAACAGACAGCAGCAAACACTGAGGAGGGGGATTAAAAGGCAGATAGTTACAGTAAGAAAAACAGACAGAGTGAATGCCACTGAAGGGGAAAAATAAGGTCATAGAATCTGCAATTTTCAGTTAATGTGGCAAAAAGACAGCAAAATTAAAAAACAAAACTGCTAGCAAAAGGTACCAAGTCTGGGATTTGTGCATCTCCCCCACAAATTTAGAAAGTTTTTTAACTGCAGTCTCCAACTGGGGGGAGGAGTTAAGATTCTATACTTGAAAAGACACACCCGGAATTCAATCTGTGGCATTTATTTATGCAAATAGGCAGTCTGCAGGAACAAAAATGCTGAAAATGCTGCACTTTTCTAATTTATTGATTTGGTTGTTATTAACTGGAGAAGTCCTTAGCATACAGATGTCCATTTTCAGGGAAGACCCAGGGCCAAAATGTGTACACACAGTACATATATGATTAGCATACAGACAAGATTAACAGTCTCAGATATGATACCTAGAATTTTATTTTATAAAGCAGCTTTCTGAAAGCTAGCTTAACGCACTTTAGCAGGTTCTACGAAGTACAGCATCACAAAATAATTTGCATCAGGCAAGCTACAATTACAGCACAATCTACAGAAACATAGCTGAACTTCAGCAAGGGATACAATTAACAGACAAAGACATACAACATGCACACCTATACTGGTTAAGCAAAGTCCTTACATTTCTTTTTTTTTTTGTAATGCTGTGATTTAAAACAGTAATTTTGTTTTAGGGAAGAAAAAAAATGTGTGAGAGAACTGGTGTAATGCTGATTCCTGGCATGGAGTTGTTGGGAGTACGAAAAACACCATTACGCACCCTTCGCTTTCCCCCGAGAGATAATATGTTCAGGTTTGGCCCATACAAACCATTCAGACCAAGACCCATCATAGATCATGGTGTCCTCTTTACCGAGGAGGAAGGTAGCCAGGGCAAGGTGGCAGGCTGTCACCCCAGACCCACAGGTTCCGACCAGTGGTTTGCCAAGATCCACCCCATTCTCCTTCAGCACACTCCTGAGCTGCTCCTCACTTTTCATGGTTCCAGACTCTGTTAGGAACATGAAGTAGGGGATGTTCTTTGTGCCAGGGATGTGACCTGAGGTGATACCTAAGGAAAAAAAAAAGAAAGGTCATTAGTGTTGCAATGCCAGAACAAGAGGCTCATTCACCCAAGTCCAATAAAGGCACTGCCAGCTCTGAAGAAGCCCTTTCCATCAGCCCCAAACCACAGGAAAAAAAATCTGCACTGACTTCTGTACATTTCTTGTGGTGCCTTTTTTTTCTTTCCTTTCTAGATTTGCAGTTTTGCAAAACTGTACAGCAAACAGACTATGGTGCCAAGTCCTCAGTGCACATTGGGGTAGACTTACTTTGCTGCCCTTCACTCTTATGAAAGGAGCCCATTTCCTGAGTAATGCTCTCTCCATTTTTAGGGACTGTAGCACAGCATGTGACAGCAGGATACCCCAAGCAATGGAGCTGTTCCTCCCAGCTTTAAAATGCCAGGAACAGGGTTATTTTGTGGGGGTGGAATGGGAGACAGTAAATGTCAGTATCAGTGGCTCAGCAGGTAGCGCACTTGCCTCTGAGGCTAGGAGATCAGAAGGCTGTGGGTTATATCCCCACACCAGGCACTTGGGTTAAATCCCAATACTGACACTGTAGTGCAGCATGAGGGGGGTGCTGCACTCCTGAGGTGCTGTCTTTCGGATTAAACGTTACTCCAAGGTCCCATCTGCCTGTTCAGGTGGATGTTAAAGATCCCATGGCACTTCTAGAAAAGAGTAGGGGGAATTTTTATTAGTAATTCAAAATCAATCCTGGTTACAAATTCCATCTAAACATTAAGCTAAACCCTAAAACTAAGCAAAAATAATACATAACAAAAGAACATCCATAATGAGAACAATAAAACTGTATGAAATATGGCTGTGAATACTGTCTGTTTGAAATTACTTTGTGCAACTCTTCTCATTTCCGTGTATGCTCTGTACCAGGGTTGCACCTGGAAACGAACTTCGGCTCAGTGCGCCTTTCCCAATTATCAATTTTTAATAAATAAATAAAATATCAAAATAAAATCTTAGGTTCATGCACTGATATCTTGCTTAAAGAATTAACATTCTTGTTTCCTTTTTGTCCCCATCTCACCCAATCAATTCCTTTCTACAATTCTGTACATACTGTCTGCCTCATATTTATATATCCCATCTAATTCCATTTGCAATTTGTAATCCAAAAACAAACCTAATTTTTCTTCCTATAGCATCCATCAACTCATAAAGCAAAAAATGTAAAAACAAAAATGTATCTACATATATTAATTGGAGCCTATAAAAAAACTAAAGAAAATGTTTCTTCCATCATTTATCCAACCCAATCTATTCCTTTTCCACAGTTCTCTACAAACTACATGACCAAAGAATTTTTCCTCATATTTATATATGCTATCTAATTCAGCTTGTAACTTAAAAAAAATGTCCTGCAGAGTTACCACAGAAACATAGAATTTGACGGCAGATAAGGACCACTTGGCCCACCCAGTCTGCCCATTTCCCTACCTAATGGATAAGCTGCAGATCCTAGTTAACCAGCAGCCTACTTCTTCCTACCCCTACCCCCTAGAATTACCTTATGACTGTCCCATGCATGCTTGAATTCCACCAGTTTTTGACTCCACAACCTCCTCCGGAAGGCGTTCCATGCATCCACAACCCTCTCAGAAAAATACTCTTAAATTACCCTGAGCCACCCCCCATCTTCAAATTGTGCCCTTGTTTCTTGCAATATTCTTTTTTGAAAGATGCTACCCTCTGGACTTTGTTGATTCCCTTGAGGTACTTGAAAGTTTCTCTCACGCCCCCCCTCCTCCTTTCCTTGAGGCTATACATATTAAGCTCCTTAAGTCTCTCTTCATATGTCTCTCTCCGTGCAGACCCTGCACCATTTTAGCGCTCCTCTGGACAGCTTCCATCCTGTCTATGTCTTTATGGAGATTGGGTCTCCAGAACTGCATGCAGTACTCAGATGGGGTCTCACCAGCTGTCTGTACAGAGGGATAATAACTTCCTGTTTTCTACTGGTGATGCCTCTCCATATGCATCCCAGTATCCCCACAGCCCTCCTTGCTGCCCTCTCACATTGCTTGCCCAACTTTAGGTCATCTGATATGACTACCCCCAGGTCCCTTTCCATTTTTGTTGTTGTTAGTATCTCACCCCCCATTGTGTATTTTTCCCCTGGGTTTTTGTTTCCCAGGTGCATTACCTTGCACTTCTTAGCACTGAATCTAAGCTGCCATACATTTGACCATTCCTCTAACCTTACCAAGTCCCTTCTCATCCTTTCCACCCCACCTTGTGCATCAACTCTGTTGCAGATCTTCATGTCATCTGCAAAGAGACATACTTTTCCTTCTAATCCCTCTGCGATGTGGCTTATAAAAGACACTGAAGAGGACCGGTCCTAATACTGAACCCTGCGGTACCTCACTAGTAACCCCCTTTCTTCAGAGTGGACTCCATTTACTATTACTCTCTGTGTCCTGTTCTCCAGCCAATTCTTTACCCAGGCTGTCATCTTGGGACCCACTCCCAGGCTGGCTAACTTGTATATTAATCTTTTGTGGGACTGTGTCAAATGCCTTGCTAAAGTCTAGGTAGGCCATGTCCACAGCCTCCCTGATCTACTACTTTGGTCACCCAGTCAAAGAAATCTATCAGATTCGTCTGGCATGACCTTCCGCTGTGAATCCATGCTGCCTTGGGTCCTGTGCCCTCTGGCCTCAGATACTTGACAATTCTTTTCCTTCAGAAGTGATTCCATCATTTTCCCTATCACTGAGGTTAAACTAACAGGTCTGTAGTTTCCTGCTTCTGCCTTGCTTCCACTTCTGTGAAGGGAATCACATCTGCCCTCCTCAGTCCTCGGGTTCCACCCCATCCTCCCATGATTTGTTAAAGAGGGTTCAGTGGTGTCACTAGTTCCTACCCTTAGTTTCTTTAGAATTCTGGGATGAATCCCATCAGGCCCCATTGCTTTGTCCACCTTCAGTTTTAAGAGTTCTTTCAGAACCCTTTCTTCTGTAAATGGGCTGGTATCAACTTCTGTATCCAGAGTGTTTCTACTGTTTGTTTTACGTACCTCCCCCTCTTCATTTGTAAATACTGAGCAAAAATATTTGTTTAGTATCTCTGCCTTTTCACAGTCACCCTCTGCCCACCCTCCCTCCCCTTTATTAAGCCTCACTATCCCTCCCTTGGTCTTCCTTCGCTCCCTGATGTACCTATAAAAGGTTTTATCCTCTTCTTAACTGAGTTGGCTATCTTTTCCTCGGTTTGGGCCTTTGCTGTTCTGACTGCCTTCCCAGCTTCCTTTTGCTTTAACTGATACAGTTCTCTGTCTTGCTCCTTCTGTGATTCCTTGTACTTCCTGAATGCTTTCTTTTTCTCTTGAACCTTCACTGCAACTTCCTTTGAGAACCATAGTGGTTTCTTACATCATTTTGTTTTGTTTATTTGCTTCACACAAAGGCTTGTTACCTCTGTGATGGCAGTTTTTATTATTCCTCATTGTTCTTCCACCCCTCCTTCCTGCCCATTTGCTAGTGCATTCCTTAGGCACTCACCCATTTTGGCAAAGTCAGCCCTCCTAAAGTCCAGTACTTTTGCCTTTGTATGGCTTGACTCTATTGCTATGTTTATTGTGAACCATACTGTTCGATGGTCGCTAGTTCCCAGATGGCTACCCACTTCTACATCTGTGATCCTCTCTCCATCTCCATTTGAGAGAATCAGGTCTAAGATTGCTCCCTCTTGAGTGGGCTCCAATACTAGTTGTCTAAGGCATGCCCCCTGTAGGGCATCTAGAATAACCCCACTCTTCGAAGTGGCTGCTGCAACTGCACTCCAGTTAACATCTGGTATATTCAGATCACCCATCAGCAGTATCTCCCCTTTTTCTGCCATTCTAAGTACACTTGCTATCATTTCCTTGTTCAATTCCTCCCCCTGAGAAGGGGGTCTGTATACAACACCTGTGTGGATTGTGATGCCATTGCCGGTCTCCAAATTTACCCACAGTGCTTCTTCTTCTCCCCGTTTACCCTTTTGTTCTGTTGCTTTGATTCCTTCCCTTATGTAAAGAGCTGCTCCTCCTCCTCTTTTACCCTTCCTGTCCCTCCTGTAGATAGTGTATCCTGGTATGTTTACGTCCCAGTCATGGTTTTGTGTGTACCATGTTTCTGTGACTGCCACGATATCCAGATGTTCCTCCTCCATCAAGGCCACTAATTCAGGAAGCTTGTTACTCAGACTACGGGCATTGGTACTTATTGATCTCCATTTTTTGATGGCTTTACCTTCTGTTGCAGCATCCCCCACTGACCTTTCTACCTCGGTCTTTTTCTCATTTAGTACCTTGTTTGGTAGGGAGAGGCTGGGGTCTTGTAAAACCTTTGGCATGTAGCCTGCCATATTACCCATTTTATACAAGCTAGTATAATCATACATGTATTTTTACTCCATTTCAGCCATTGTCCTTCCATATGTCCTTATATCAATATTTCATATATTGAAAACATTGTGTTCCCCGAAGTGCATCTATCAATTTCCATATCTCTTATATATAAGCATTCACAGAATAAATGCCTCATTGACTCAATCTGGTTTCCACAAACTATGTCCAAGCATATTCTTTCATCTTGCACTTTATGTGTGTGATTTCCCCTCACATTAAGTTTCTCATGCCCACATATTCACATGATATCCTTCATCTTCGGTGGAATTCTCTTTTCTAACATACACTCTAATAATAGCTTACAATCTATGTCATTCCCAACCTTAAACATTGGTTCTTCATAACAACAACATTTTTGGCTCCAGACAGAAGCTGACAACCTCCCAGCCCCCCAGCACTCTCCACCTTGGACGGCTCACCACTGGAGTGACTGGAGTGAGTCTCAGCCTTCAAATACCTGGGTGTATGGCTGGACCGTCACCTCAATTTCTCCACTCACGTTGAGGCAATCTGCACTAAACTCCAACCAAAACTCGCAATCCTCTACTGCCACAAATCATGCTTACCTATCCCCACCCGCTGTGAGCTCGTACGCAAAGCAATCTTGCCAGTTATAGACTATGCAGACGTAGTCTATGGTACGGCCCCTACATCCTCCCTCTCCAGACTTGACATCCTGCTCAACGCCTTCTGCCGATTTGCCACCACCTCCCCCCTCTCACTCACCACTGCCTGCTCTATGCCCCACTGTCCTTCGCCCCACTCTCCCACAGGCGTACCATCCACTGTGCCTCCCTCTTAGCAAAATTCTGGTTTGGTCTCCTCCCCCATACCTCGCGTCCCTGCTCAACCAGACCTCCCCCCCAGCTACTCTCTTCGCCACAGGGGCCCTTGTATCTTCCACCTCCCCTGCCCCCACACCCTTTCTGGCCAATTTGCCTTCTCGTACCGCCTCCCCCTTCTCTGGAACTCTTTGCCCTCCAACCTTCACCAGGCCCCTTCTAGTTCAGCCTTTACTCAGCTCCTCAGGCTCCTACCCAACCCACTTTGTCCTACATGCTCAAATGGTCCAAATGTGCTATAGAGGCACCTCTCAATCCCTTCCAACTCACCAAAGACGCCACCCTTAGTAGACATCTCCTCATCTCTCTCATGCTCCTAAATGACCAAATGTTACATCTTTGATAAGTGTACTGTACTGTTTCATAATGATTGTGATAACTGCCTGTAACTTCCTGTTTCTCTTGTTACTCCCTGTACAAACTGTACCCGGGTCATACCTGGAAACAAGCCTTGGCTCAGTGTGCCTTTCCCGGTCATCAAATTTTAAATAAAAATAAATAATAAAATAAATGTTTCCACTATTGTTGCATAAAACTTTTTTTATTTACTCTAATGACCCAACTTAGTTCAATCCCCCACATTCTGATATATTTTAAACAAATTTGCACATATTTTGGTACACCCTTCTCCACTGTATTCCATTTTCCTCTCCCCGAAGCCGCAAAAAAGTAGTTACATAAGAACTTACCGTAACAGTAGATCTTCGAGAGAGGCTCTTGCATGTAGATAATACATATAGGACTGACGCCGCCGTGGCAGGACCCCACGGAAAATTTCTAGCCAGGAGTCCCTGGCGAGGGACCGCCCCCATGTCAGGTGACTGGCGTCATATGACGTCGGTATAAAGGAGCGGTCCCGGATGCCCGCCTTCCAGTTCTTTACCGCCACAGGCCAGGAAGGCCCAGACGAGAAAGAAGCGGATGATTCCATTACTGGAAAAGGAGCTGAAAAAGTCTAGGGGGATGGAGGGCGGGAAGGTATTACCTACTGCAAGAGCCTCTCTCGAAGATCTACTGTTACGGTAAGTTCTTACGTAACTGTACTATCTTACTTTGAGAGGGCTCTAGCAGTAGGTAATTACATATAGGACTGAATCCCAAGCAGTCTGGAACAAAGAAAAGGCACCGGGAGGAGGAAACTACTCCAAGAAGTAGCTCTAGCCATGCAAGTATCAAGACAGGAGGCCTTGCAAAACAGCCAGCCCGAAGCCTGCTCTACGGCGCGAGGCAATGTCCAAACTGCAGTGTTTCGTAAAGGTATGGATGGAAGTCCAAGTGGCAGCAGCGCATATGTCTGCTGCAGACACATTCTTGAAACAAGCCGCAGAGGCAGCTACTCCTCTTGTGTAGTGGCCTCTGACTTGACCCGGGAAGGTCGTGTTGTACTCGTCATAACAGAAAGTGATGCAATGAGCCAACCACTTAGAACGGCATTGCTTGGAAACAGCACTGCCTTCCCTTTTGTGAGCAAAAGAGACAAACAACTGATCAATCTTTCTGAGATCCTTCGTCCTGATGGTGTAGTATCTTAGAATCCGGTGAACATCCATAGTATGGAGTAAATATTCCCCCTGGTTAGAGTACTTCGTAAAAAAGGCAGGTAGCTCTGTGGACTGATTTAAGGTAGACTGCTACTACTTTAGGTAGAAACTTAGGATTCGTGCGAAGAGCAACTCGTTCTTCGTAGGGGATTTTGCACATCAGGACCTGAAGCTCGGAGATTCTTCGAGCCGAAGTAATGGCCACCAAGAAGAGTGTCTTTCACGCAAGAAATTTCAAATCTGCAGAAGCTGCAGGTTCGAAGGGAGGAAGAGTAAGTTTCTTGAGGACAAAATTCAAGTCCCAAGGGGGGGCAGGAGTACGGATGGGGGGCCTCAGATGAAGGACCCCTCTGAGAAAGGTCTTGGAGACCTCCAGTTGAGCGAAAGCTTTTTCTGCGAAGGGAACATGGTAGTTTAGTTTTAGTTTTTTTTTTTGTTGACCTGGTAAGTGCACTAGACAAATCCTGCCTATTTTCAGGCACGACCGGAGGAGGGATAAGATGAATGCCAACTGACCTTGAACCAGATTAAGCTGTTGGTGGTATTTTTAGTGAATGAGGAAATTTGCCAGGACACCGGGAAATTCCCTACTCTTTCGAGATAAGTGCCATGGGATCTTTAACATCCACCTGAACTACCACCAATCCAGGCAGATGGGACCTCGGTTTAACATGTCATCCGAAAGACAGCACCTCAGAAGTGCAGCACCCCTCTAATGCTGCACTACAGTGTCAGTACTGGGATATTAACCCAAGTGCCAGATGTGGGAACTGAACCCACAGCCCTCTGATCTCTCGGCCTCAGAGGTGAGTGTGCTACCTACTGAGCCACTGACACTGCATTGGTAGGCTGAGACAGCCGCCATGTGAACCTTCAAGGAGGAATGGCTGAGACCCAGATCGAACAGATGACGCAAGTACTCCAGCAGAAAGGCCACTGAACAGGAGAAAGGCTCCACGTTCTTGGAGGCTGCCCAAATAGAGAATCTCTTCCATTTCATGGCATAAGTGGACCTGGTGGATGGCTTTCTAGCCTCCACTAAAATCTCTGCCACTTTTGGAGAGACTCCAAAACGGGATTGGGCTAGGTCTGCAGGAGCCATGCATGGAGTTGAAGGGATTTGAGTCCTGGATGCACCAGGGTCCCCTGGTCCTGGGTCAGCAAACCTCGAGATAGAGGAAGAGGAAGATCCTCTGAATATTGTTGTAGAAGAGAGAACCAGATTTGCCTGGGCCAGAAAGGAGCGATCAGAATCATTCTCACTCCTTCTAAGGCTAGTTTCTGCAATACTCATGGGAGCAGAGGAATTGGGGGCAAAGCATAGACGAATCTGTCCTTCCAATTTAGAGACAGACCGTCGCTCCAAAAAGCGCCTCACTCTAGAACGAGCGAGCAAAAAATTTGAAGTTTTGCATTTTGGGAGAGCTAACAGGTCTACCTGTAGAGTCCCCAAAGTTGAAAGATATCGTCTAGTACCCCTTGGTCCAGTCCCCACTCGTGTGCCTGAGCAGAAGAGCGGCTTAGCTTGTCTGCCAGAGTGTTGTCGACTCCTGGAACATGAATCGCCGTTAGGTGAAGGTCGTGTTGTGTTGCCCAATCCCAAACCCTCATTGCCTCCCTGCATAGAGGGTAGGACCGAGTTACCCCCGTTTGTTGATGTACCACACTACGCACATGTTGTCCGTCTGGACGGCAAGGTGGCTAGGAAGGATGTATTGGTGACGGGCTTGGAGAGCGTACAACACTGCCTGAAGCTCGAGCACATTGATGTGGAGAGCTTGCTCCAGCCTCGACCAGGAGCCCTGGGTCTGATGAGGACCTAGATGGGCTCCCCAACCTTCGCCTGATGCGTCTGTAGTCAGAGTCTGGGGAGGATGAAAGAAAGGGACCCCCCGAAACAGGTTCTTTCGAACCATCCACCATTGCAAGTCTCGCACCATCAGCGATGAGATCAGAACTAATTGATCTAGGTCGTCCAGAAGTTGATCCCACTGAGAGCGAAGAGTCCACTGAGAGATCCGCATGTGGAGTCGAGCTTGGGAGACTGTCGAAATAGCAGCCGCCATGAGCCCCAGAAGACGGAGGACCGACCTCGCCGAGACCCTCTTGCGGTCTGATAGCTGGGAAATCTGAGTTTGAAGAGAGACCGCTCTGTCCAGAGGCAGGAAGGCCTTGCTCACGGTCATATCGAGGATGGCCCTGATGACCTGTAGTCTCTGGGAAGGATCCAGATGAGACTTGGAATGGTTGATGGTAATACCCAGGCAAGTGAAAACCTGCTGGGTGAGGGAGAGAAAATTCAGGAGTTCCTCCCTGGACGAGGCCGCCAGGAGCCAATCATCCAGGTAAGGGAACACCTGTACTCCCACAGTACGCAGGTGGGCCGCTACCACAGCCAGGCATTTGGTAAATACTCAGAGGGCCGAGGATAGACCAAAGGGGAGTGCCTTGAATTGGTAGTGGTCCCCCTGAAACGCAAAACGAAGGTACTTGTGATGAGAAAGGTGAATGGGTATGTGCAGATAGGCATCCTGCATATCCAGAGCACAAAGCCATTGACCCGGCTGAAGGAGGGGCACAAGGCTCTGCAGGGAGAGCATCCCGAACCTTTTGTATTCGACATTAAGATTCAGAGAACTGAGATCTAGAATAGGTCTGAGATCTCCCGTCTTCTTTGGGACCAGGAAGAAATGGGAATAGTAACCCGTCCCTTGAAGATGAAGAGGGATGGGTTCTATCGCCTGCTTTGAGAGAAGGGCCGAGATTTCTTCCCAGACCAAAGGAAGGTGTTCCCTTGAATAAGATGACTTCAGAGGTGGGTGGCGGGGTGGTTTCTGAAGAAACTCTATGGAATGCCCTTCCGCTATAAGCTGGAGCACCCAAGAATCTGTGGTTATCCTCTCCCAACCCGGAAGGTGGAGGGAAAACCTCCCTCCTACCAGTTCCTCTGGGAAGTCCAGAGGCGGTGGGAGAGGAAAGGAGTCAGGTGGTGTGGGGCAGCGCTGCAGCTGAAGCACCCACTGCTTTTTTAGGCGGGGGGGGCTTAGCAGCTGCGGGGGCCCAACGTTTGGTGGCCCGCCTTCCCTGAGGTTTTGCCTTTGGCCGAATTCATCTGCAAAAGGGACGGCGCTGCTGTTGTTGGGGACGGTACATGGAATCCACAGATTTCAGAGCCGTCCCCTTCTCCTGCAAGTCGGTGATGATGTCCTTGACATCACCCTCGAAAAGCACTGATCCCCGGAAAGGTGCTTCCTGAATAGCGGATTGCACCTCCAGGACTAATCCTGACACGCGGAGCCAGGCATGATGCCGTAGACCCACAACGAAAGCGGAGCTCTGCCCGGCAGTGTCCACTGCATCGTATGTCACCCGCAAAATGTGGTGACTGGCTGAACGAGCAGAACGGACGAGGTCTGCTAACTCCTGTTTGACTTGGGAGTCAGGCAAGGAGTCCAGCTTGGATTCCACCTGGGTAAGGACAGCCTTCTGGTAATTCCCCATGTGGGTGACATAGTTCAGGGCCCGAATTCCCAGTGTGGATGAGGCATAAATCTTTCTTCCGTACTGGTCCAGAAGGCGAGATTCCTTATCAGGAGGGGATGAGCTCAGATGATTTGGGTGTGCCGACCGGCCATGAGCGGCACTAATCACGACCGAGTCAGCCCGAGGGTGAGAGTCCAGATAGTCAACACCCTCGGGAGCCTGGTAAAGCCTGTTTGACTTCCTAGGAAGTGGGGCTAACGCCGACGGCTGTTTCCATATCGTGGTAACAAGGTCGCGTGAGGCTCTATCCAGGGTGGCAATAATGTAGGAGCTGTCACGGGCAGATCCAGATGTTCAGCAAGTTTCAGTCGCTGAGGATCTGGTTCCAGAGGGTGCCACTGATGTACTTCCTGGATTTTTATAAGCAACTCCGTGAAAGATGGATCCTCCGAAGGAGACTTTGGAGGAGTCCTCGGCCGGGATTTCGACGGAGAGCGGGGCTCGTCCTCTCTCTCGGAGCATCCCTCAGAAGAGTCCGAGGAATCCAAGAGTGAAGAAGAAGAAGAAGAAGAAGAATAAGACGCCCTCACTTGACTCGGGGGAGGAACAGGTTCCTTGGGTGGTACCCGAAAACGCGTGGCCTTTCCCTCTCTGGACCCAGAGGGGAGAGCTCTGGAGTCTGGAGGTGGTGAGGGAGTGTGCCGCCTCGGACGTATGGGAGCCTGGGGCGGCACCGTCGTTGTAAGGCGGCTCTCGACCTCCTTGGTGAGCTGAGCCTTGGCCCACCAGGAGGCCAGAGTCTCCCTGCAGATCCACCGCGCCGTGGGGGCAGTGGAGGTGGAGGAGGAGAGGAAAGTGTTCGGGTTATACCCAGATGGCGTAGTATCTGAAACCCGGCTGTGGAAACCCAGCGCCGGGTACCGCGCGCCAGAAAGACTAGCATTGGGTACCGCGACGCTGATACCGCGGTCCCGGCACGGCGGCCGGATAAGACGGCGGGTACCGGAGCCGGGGCTGCCGAGCAGACGGCTCTGCCGACGGCCTCACAGGCGGGTCCACATTGGGGGCCTGGAAGGCAGAGGGCCCGACGGAGGGGAACATCCGAGGCGGGATGTCTCCTGGAGCTGGCAGAACCGGTGTCGGTGCCGGCGTCAGAGGTACTGGCGCTGGGTCCAGTGTCGGAGGTACTGGCAGAGGTACCGGCGTCCGTGGGGCCAACGTCAGATCTGGTTCCAATGGAGGAGGGTCTGACGGAGGAGGAAGATCCCCCGCATCGTCCGGGGATGGAGGAGAAAAATTCTCGGGGTCAGGCTTGGGTGACTCTGGCTCCCCAGACGGCAGCGAAGGCTGCGGGCAACCAGGTACGACGGACATGGGAAGGTCCATCGTCGGTTCTGTCGCCCACCGAGCGTCTGAGGAGCCGACGTGCGGCTTAGGGCCGAGCTCCTGGCGGGTGCCAGAGGAGCCGTCATCCGACTTACGGGAGCCATCACCGGAGGCGGACCGAGGAGAAGGATCAGCCGGGTCTGGTGGGGTAGAGGTCGTGCGCCACCCCGGAGGGTCGGGCGTCTTATCGACCCTCTCCATGCGGACGCCGGAGGAGCCGATGCCTGACTTAGGAGTCGCCCACGCCAGTAGGCCACAAGCCTGCAGCTGAACCGGGGGCGGAGGCCTCCATTAGCCCGGAGGCGCCCGCAAGGCCCAAGCGCGAGCTAGACGGGCGGGCCGACGCTGCCTCTAAAACCTTGGAGGCGGCCGTCGAGCAGTCCCCCGGGGGGGGGAGTTACCTTAGTCCCGGCATCTCCAGAGGGAGACGCGGTAGAGGAGGTCTCCTCCCAGTGCCTTTCCTTGTCCTTTTTCCGATGTCCTTCAGGGGAAGTGGATGCCTGCCTCAGTTTTTTCAACTCCTTTTCCATAGGAGACATCTTTTTCTTGAGGAGATGGGCTTCCAGGGACTATTGGCGCCGTTTACGGGTAGCCACGTTGAAGTTGAGGCAGTGCTGGCACTTCTCGACTGGGTGATCGGGGCCTAGGCAGAAAAGGCACAGGGAATGGCCGTCCTTGTGTGGCAGCTGAGACCGTATCGCAGTCGCACTTGTTTTTGTGCTCGGAGGGTGGGAACGGATACACCAACGATGACCTGACGTTATAATGGAAAAATAATTAATTTTCGGTAAACTGACGAAAGATAGGGCTGAAAAGCAAACTTTAACCTTAGATGCTAACGAGCTAACAGCGGAAAGAACTGGAAGGCGGGCATCCGGGACTGCCCTTTATACCGACCGCTATGACACCGTCACCTGACCGGGGGCGGTCCTCGCCAGGGACTGCTAGCTAGAAATTTTTCCGTGGGGTCCTGCCGTCGGCTGGCGTCAGTCCTATATGTAATTACCTACTGCAAGAGCCTTCTCGAAGTAAGATCTCCTGTTCCTAATTCTTCATTGCTCTACAACCTATTCCACCATTATCAAACTTCTAACATTAGTATACAAGAAATTTCCCAAAAAATATACTAAAGGATGTAACATATCTAACCCTCCCTGCTTCTTTGGCCTGTATGTGAGACATCTTTTCACCGGATTTAGTCGGCTAACCCATAATAAGTTAAAAACAATCCCATTACTTTTGCATGCATAATAAATGCTACTGGGAACACGTGATATATACAAGAAAACTGGAGCTATAAATGTTTTTAAAAGATATATCCTTTTCTTCCTTGTCATCTTCCATGGCTTCCAACTTTGCACTTTTCTGTTCGCTTCCTCATATGCAGTATCCCAATTCTTTTTCTCCACTTCCACTGTACCATAATAAATTCCTAAGATTTTAATACATTCTTTTGTTACCTTTAAAAGAAATTCCGTTTCTACTGGTGCCTTACCTAATGCCAAAACCTTGATTTTTCCTACATTTCTTTTTATTCCAGTTTCCGGTAATAGTCCCTCCAATAACTGCAACATCCTTCTTCCTGATTCTAAAGTTACATATTAAGATACTAAAAAGCCAGCAGAATAGGCCAAATGGTCTGTCTTGTCTGCTTGAAAGCCAGCAACCTAGTGGCTGCTTGCCCCACCAGCCCCCAAGAGGTTCTTCTCTAGATTCAGTTTCCCCTTGTACCTGTCCCACCCCTTCTTGAAGCCCTCCACTGTGCCCTCCTTCACCAGCCTCCCAGGAAGTGCATTCCACGGCTCTACCATCCTCTCAGTGAAAAAATTCTTCCTACGTCCCCCCTATAATTTCCCCCCTCCAACTTCCACACATGGCCCCTGGTTGCTCCCCCCTTCTTCAGCCTAAACAACTCCCTGGTTCCACTCCTAATTATTCTCTTTACATACTTGAAAACCTCCATCATGTCTCCCCTATCCCTCCTCTCCTCCAGTGAATAAAGCCCAAGCTCTACCAGTCTCTCCTCATAAGACCTCCCCTCCATGCCCTGAATCATCCTGGTCGCTCTCCTCTGGACCCTTTCCAGCAGCGCTATGACCTTCTTCAGATGAGGTCTCCAGAACTGTACAAAGTACTCGAGCTGCGGCCTGACCAAGGCATTATTTAGAGGGAGGATCACCTTCCTGCTTCTGGACGTAATTCCCCTGGCTATGCAACCCAGTATTCTGTTTGCTTTGGCTGCAGTTCTTCTACAATTTTCAGAGTTATTCATTTTGACGTCTACGATCACCCCTAATCCCTTTCTCCCAATGTGGCATGCAGTGTGAACCCCCCCGGGTGTATACATGGCCTGGGTTTTTGACCCCCAAATAAAGTACCTTACATTTATTGGCATTAAATTTCAGTCCCCACCTCCTTGACCACCCATCCAGGGTATCCAGATCCCCCTGGACTGTCTCCCTCACTTCCTCACAATTCACCAGTACTCCCAGTTTTGAATCATCCGCAAAGAGACTCAACCTATTTCTAACCCCCCTCCCTATATCCGAGACGTAGGCATTGAACAAGAGTGGCCCCAATACTGAACCCTGAGGGACCCCACTGATTACCTTCCTGGGGGAGGATAGTATCCCACCCTTACCCTCTGTAAACGCCCCAAAAGCCAATTTTCAACCCAATTTAGCTCCTGTCCTCCCACCCCCATTTTTGCTATCAATCAATTATGGGGTACTGAATCAAATGCCTTACTGAAATCTAGGTATAGGACATACACTGGCCTATGTCTATCCAAGGCCCCAGTCATAAAACTCTAAGTTGCTATTGTTAATACACAATCATCTGCATATGCTGTTATTTTACTGTATACATCTCTCTTAACATTCTGAAAACGTAATATATTATCATCTTGTTCTGGTATACGTAATACATGGTATTACGTAATTCGGGGTCTAATCCAAACACATATAAGAGTGGGCTAAATGGACACCCCTGCCTGGTCCCATTATACATGTATAACATAATTCCATTTATCAGAGGACACACCTGTACTTCCTTATATAATGTTTTCACCAAGTTCCTAAATTCTTCAGGTATATCATATTTCTCCAACACCTTCTATAAATACTCTTGCTTAATGGCATCAAAAGCAGTGTCTTAGTCAACAGTAAATACATAACCATCTAATTTCCCATCTAATCCTTGTTGTAACATTTTTCTCAGAAATATCAACTTGTGAAATATTTCTCCCTAGCACCGAACATGTCTGGGTGTCTAATATCATTTTTTTGCACTGCCTGCTAATCATATTGTAAGGATTTTAGACAGTAGTTTATAATCCGATGTGAGCAAACTAAGCAGCCTCCAGTTTTTAATATCCGTTTGGTCCTGTTTTAAACAAAAAAAATCATTACTCCATCCAACATACTTTTTCCCACCTGTCCCAAGATCATAATGGCCATAAACACTTCAGTAAGTATAGGGGATGTTTGTTCGATAAATTCTTTATAAAATTCATTTGGGATCCCATCCCTTCCTGGAGTTGGCCTTATGGATAAGGATGAGACTGCTGCTTCCACTTCCTCTACTGTACATGGTGCGATCAAGGCTGCACTCCTCTATTGACAAACCTCGGTATTTCTAGATCAGGTAAAAAAAAGACTGCTCCTTCTGTTCCCCCTTTCTCTGAAATCTATATTTAATATGCATTTGTATTACCTGTTGTATCTTAAACGGATTTCCTGTTAAAGTTCCAGCTGGCTTTTGTAATGCTAGTATTTGTTTTCTGTCTCTTTCCATATATAGATTAACCTCTTCTTTTGATCCCTTAATGTTAAATTTTTGCTGCATCTCTAAAAAATTTACCTGTTCTTTCGGTAGTCATACATTTTCCTCTTAATTTCTGCTAAGGAGTCCTTAAGACCTGTACCTGTCTCCTCCATTCTAGTTAATAACTGCTGAAATTTGGCCCTAAGTCACAAATACCTCATATATTCCACTTGACTTGATATATTAATCATAAAATCTTTTATATATCTTTTTTTGTGTCCTCCCACCAATCTATTGGATTTTCATAAAAACCTAATAGCATGTCTAGCTTCTAGAAGGGCTTGTATTTTCATTTTATGTCCCATGTTGTCTTTCAGCAAGGAGGTATTCATTTTCCAACAACCTCTTCCCATTTCAAAATTCTGCTCCTTTCCTATAATCCCCATTACTGCTAAATGATCTGAGGTTTCTAAAGGAAATACCCAACCTTTTTCCTACTAATTCTTTTGATACAAACCAAAAATCTGTTTGTGTAGATAACCTTCCTTTATGGAAGGTATGCATAGGTATACTCCCCAAAAGGTCATAAATACCTACTAACTCATATTCCCTTAATACTTTCTGTAGTAAATTAGAATTACAATATACCTTCCCAGTTTTCCTTCCCCAGTCTCTATCTGTGAGCCCACAATTAAAATCCGCCCCCCTCCAAAATAAAATAATTTTGGAGGTATTTAGGAAGGGCTCAATTTGTCTGATCAGGGCTGTTCTATACAATTTTGCCTGTGGTGCATAGATGTTAATTAATTTATACAGTGGCGTGAAAAAGTATTTGCCCCCTTCCTGATTTTCTCTATTATTGCATATTTGTCACACTGGATGTTTTCAGGTCTTTAGACAAAATATAATATTAGATAAAGGGAACCTGAGTGGACAAATAACACTTTTTTTGTTTTACTTATTTCATTTATTTAATGAAAAAAGTTAACCAACACCAACTGGCACTGTGTGAAAAAGTAATTGCCCCCTAGTTAAATCAACCCAATTAAAGGGATAATTAGAGTCAGCTGATTGAACACAGCCAGGCTTGATTACAGCCAGCCCTGCTCAATATAAACCTCACTTATTTTGGCCCTACCATCAGAGTCACATTGCCAGCACAAAGATTCAACAAGCACATTATGCCATGATCAAAGGAAGTTCCTGAAAAGATCAGAAAAACATTTTGTTGCCCTCTATCAGTCTGGAAAGGGTTACAAAGCTATTTCTAAGGCTCTGGGACTCCATCGAACCACAGTGAGAGCCATAATCTCCAAATGGAGAACACTTGGAACAGTAGTGACCCTTCCCAGGAGTGGGGCCTGCCAAAATTACTCCAAGGGCGCAGTGTAAAATCATCCAAGAAGTCTCAAAGGATCCTAAACAACATCCAAAGAACTGCAGGCTTCTCTTGCCCTAGCTAAGGTCAGTGTTCATGACTCCACAATCAGAAAGAGACTGGGCAAAATGGGCTTCATGTGAGAGTAGCACAGAAACCACTGCTAACCTAGAAGAACATAAATGTTCGTCTCTCATTTGCCAAGAAGCACCTGGATGATCCACAAGCCTTTTGGGAAAATGTTCTATGGACAGATGAGTCCAAAGTGGAACTTTTGGACAACATGGATCCCATAATGTCTAGCAGAAGCAAACACAGCATTCACAGTAAGAACACCATACCAACAGTCAAACATGGTGGTGGTAGTGTGATGGTGTGGGATGCTTTGCTGCCTAAGGACCTGGATGACTTGCCATAATTAAAGGAACCATGAATTCTGCTCTGTACCAGAAAATTCTTAAGGAGAATGTCCAGTCATCCTTCCGTCAGCTGAAGCTGAAGCATAGTTGGTCATGCAGCAAGACAATGATCCAAAACACAAAAGCAAGTCCACATCAGAATGGCTAAAAGAAGTAAAATTAAAGTTTTAGAGTGGCCTAGTCAAAGTCCAGACTTAAACCCAATAGAGATGCTGTGGCAGGACCTGAAACGCAGCAGTTCATGCTCGAAAACCTACCAAATGTTACTGAATTAAAGCAGTTCTATGAGGAAGAGGGTTAAAATTTCTCCACAGCGATGTGAAAGACTGATATTGAATTATAGGAAGTATTTGGTTGCAGTCATTGCAGCTAAATGTATGAACTAAGTTATTAAGTGGGCAATTACTTTTTCACACAGTGCCAGTTGGTGTTGGTTAACTTTTTTCATTAAATAAGTGAAATAAAAAAAAAAAACAAGTGTTATTTGTTCACTCAGGTTCCCTTTATCTAATATTACATTTTGTCTAAAGACCTGAAAACATCCAGTGTGACAAATATGCAATAATAGAGAAAATCAGGAAGGGGGCAAATACTTTTTCACGCCACTGTATGTGACCTGCTCAGTTACTACATTCAAGACCATTGCTCTTCCGGGCCATAAATCATACACTTTTATTACATTTACTGAAATACCAGAAAACATTATGCCTAATCCTGTACACCTCTCTTCCCCTACTGACCATAAAGAAGGACCTCATCTCCATTCCCTTTGTACTGGTTTAATTTCTGTAATAGTATGCAGACATGTGTCTTGCATAAAATAAATATTCCCCCCTGCTGATTTTAAACTTAAAAAAGTAATCTGTCTCTTATTATTATTAATTCTATTATCATTTGCAGCAATGTAAACAAGGTCAACCATCATGAAAACTAAGGGTAATGCAAAAAACACCCAATACATTTAGTTTATTCCTTACAATCTCATTTTGCTTTTATCTTTTTCTCAGCTTTGGTTTCTCCTCTTTCTTCGAATCTCCACGTCTCTCAGTCTGAGTAGATGTTATGGAGAAACATCATTCTCCCCTCCTGTTTCCATATCTTCATCAACCATTAAAACCTCATAAGGATTCTGGGTTTCAATCCCTGTTCCTTCATCACATATCACTGGTGCCATCACACTTTTCATACCATTTTTTGACCTGGTTACTCTTTGAAAAGGGAGGTCCCCAGTAGCAGCGGGGAGGGGGGCATTCCTGTAACAGATGATCCCCCTAGTGAAGCTACCTCTGCAAGTTTACGTGACACAGAACTTGCTTCCATCTCTTCTTCTACCTCTATTATAGAAGCCTCCAGGGTCTGAGTTTTATTCTGAGCGATAGGCATCTCATCAGGATTTACTCCAATTGTCTCATCTAAGGGAACTTGTGATTTCTAAGAGGATACATTTATTTCTGCTTTTAAATTCTTTCTTCCAAACTGGTCTTCACAACTCTTTGTGGTTTGGGGTTCTGAAAGCTAGGTTATTTTGCTAATTCCTCAAATTTTTGCCTTTCTTTCTGTGCCACTGCAACATATACGTCTTGTTCCCCTCTAAGTGATTGATCTAGACTATTATGGGAGGTCCATACACAGTCCCAAAATGTGTGTCCCAGTTTTTCACAGAGGTTGTACTTCTTTGGATACACACCCTGTGCTCCTATATGCCCAATCTCCCCATGCAAGCCAGATTTTTGTTTTTCACAAATGTTACTCAAATGTTCTACTTCTCCACACTTGTAACAAGCGGGGGGCTGCTCTGCATAAAATATCACCCGTCTGTCTCTACCCAGAAAAAGACAGTTTAGTAGGTGCTGTGCTCCCCCATTCTGTTGCTGAAGAGTAACTCTGTACCTCCACCCCCAGTTCAGAGGTGCTCCTCATCCAAAATTGGCTCAGGATATCCATTTACTGTACAATGTTGTTTTAACCAGAATGTAATATCTGCCACATTCACCCCCTCATTTCAGAACAAAATCGTTATTCTTTTATATGCTGGCATGGTCAGTGGAATGGCTAAAAAGGGTTTTCACAGTGCTGTATTCTTTAATAACTGATATTGCTTCCAGAATCTCTCCAACCCAGCTGGATGTTTGAAACTGATATCATAAATAGTGTCTCCTGGCATGTGAATTAATTAATGCATAGCTCTAGTAAGCGTAATATTTCATGCCGTTTTTCAATAATGCTGTCCCCACAAACAGCCTATCTGGTATATCATCCATGTTGCCTCTATACTTGAGACATACTGTATTTCTTCAAGCAGCTGGCTCAGAGACCAACCTAACAGCTTCAGGAAATAGCCTTTCCCTCACATTCGTATTCCATATGAATGAGCCCCTGCTTCCCTTTGCCTCCTTTCTGTATTTTCTTCTTGATCAGTCAGAGATGCACCCTGCTCATCACTATGTTGTACCATCTGTACCTGGTCATTGGGCCTATCGCCAGATCCATCCCAAGCACATCGCCTCCTCCCTGGTGTATTCACCTTCCATGTTTTTCATCTCTTGTATTATATCTGTACTTGTATGTTCTTCTGTGGGCTCTTCAACTGTTCCATTGATTTCAGTTCACTGCTCAGGTGTGATTTGGAATACTACATGAGAGTCTGCAGAAGTAGATGCTGTCTCCCTTTTATTTTGCTCAAGTGCCTTAAGTCGTCTCCCCCCTCCCAATGTCATGGGAAGGTTAGCATCCCATCCTATCGGGTACCATCCGGTTTTTTAAACCACTCAGCCTTTTGCAGGGTGTCTTTTACCCATCCCAGAGTGTCTGCTACAATCCCCACTGCTGGATTGAAACCTTCAGTACAAGGTAATGTTTTTTCTGCTAAGGGCACTATTTTTACCCTTTCTCCCACACTTTGTCCCTCCAGTCTTTACAGTTGTGGTTTGTTCCCCGAGCTTCCTGAAACCACACCTATTGTAAATGCAATATTTTTTTTCTCCAGAAAAAAAATGATTCTGACTGCCCTCCAGGTATTACATTATCAATCCCGTCTTGGACTGCAGTCTGAGGATCCATATTAGCCCCTTTCTGAAAAAAACTTCTTTGTTTCTCTTTTATTTTCTTCTCCTGTTAAAATGTCCCTGCTCCCATCCGGAGCCACAACACCATCCCCTTCAATTACCTATGACTCCAGAGAGCTCATCCCTGCTTCTTGTTCCACCATTGTCTCCTTCAATGTATTGCCATGAGTACTGCCGCAGTTGGATTCATTTTCCCTAGCTGTCCAACTGCTTTGCGATTCCTCTCTGCAGCAACTCCTGTTGTAGCTGGTTCCGTTTGAAATGAAAATGCCGTTCTTCCTCTTGCAATAACTGCTGTATTTCTTCTGTTAACAGAGCACTAGCCGCCCATGCCTGTGTTATAGTATCTTTTGGTTCTGTTTCCTTCGGCACTCCTGCTGGTAAGGCAGCATCCTCATCTTCTACAATTTCTTCATTTGCTAGCATAAATCCATCATCTCCCACAATATCAGCCTCTAAGTTTCTCGAGACTGTGGAGGAGGCCTGCTCCCCATTCCTGTCCTTCTCCATCCTGCTTCCCATCTCCAGGGGACTGGCCATCTCAGCACCAGTCACAGTGCCCCCTACCACAGAGTAGGGGAATTTCCCCAATGCCCTGGCCAAATTTCCCCCCATTCACCAAAAAAATACCACCAACAGCTTAATCTGGTTTAAGATCAGCGGGCATTCATCTGTATCCACTCCCTCAGGTCGTGCCAGAAAATAGGCAGAATTTGTCTAGTGCAATTACCTGGTAAACAAAAACTAAATAAATAAATAAATGCAGTGCTTGTGAAAGGCATCAGATTTACAGCACCAGAGACTGAAGTCCCCCTTTGAGCCTCATGATGAGTACAGCACAGGTGTTCACAATACAAGCTTCCCCACACAGCCCATCAATATGCCAATAAGGTTATGGAGGAATCAACAAATAGGTGAGAGGGCAGTTTGAACTCCACATCTAGTCAATCCCGGCCCCTTGTTTGAGACTGCCAACAAGGGTGGAGATCCACTAAGAACTGGACTGAGACCACCAGAACTAATTTCCCATAATTTATCAAACAGTCAGCAGAGTGAGCCTGCCCCTTTCTTACGCTTGGAGAAATCACAAGACTCTACCAGAGTACAGAGCATTAGCAGCCCCCCCCCTTGATTGACTTATTTCAGCTCGGTGATAAGCATGGTAGACATGGGTAAAGCATTTGACCAGTACGGTCTATCTTTGTTTTGGTGCCATGATATAATGGGCTTATCCAGCAAGCGCTGGAAATAGGTCTACGAAAGGACTGACTAGGTGGATTGGCAACGAGCTGTCAGATAAAAACGCAGAGTGGTCCTGAATGGTAAGTTCTCCGATATTAAGAAAGTCACAAGTGGAGTGCCACAAGAGGCTGTCCTGGGGCCACTGATGTTTAACATGTACTGTGTATCAGTGGGGCGGGGTTAAAGGGTAAAGTCAGTCTGTCTGCAGATGGCACTAAACTCTGCCAGAGGATGGACAGTGAAGAAGGGACTAGTAGCATGAAAAAAGATATAGAAACGGGAGCAGTGATCTGACATGTAACAACTAAAATTCAATTATATGCACACTTGAAACAGACAGTCACATCTAACCCTCTATTGTAAGGTGGGGGTTACTATGCACTACAGTCAGCCCTGCCCCATTTTACACTGTGTTACTAGACTGGATGAGAAATGTAAGTAAATGTTTTCTGTTTACTGCTCCAGCAGCAGGGAGCAGATGATTGCGGAGTAAATCTTGTAAATCGGGCCTGCACTTCAGTCTGTATGTAGTAATGTCTGTATGATAGTAACTTCTGTTGTAGTGCAAAAAGTCTCAGCTTTAATAAACAAATATCCAGGATACGTCACAGGCAGAACAATCATAAGTGCAAATGCATTTGTGCAAAGAGCATTATCAAAAATCAGTTTATCAAGATTTCTCTTTACCTTGATTTCTCTCTACATGTAACATCCATCTGTAAGGCTGCTGATGCAAGTCATGAATTTGCCTATTAAGCCAGCCCAAATCTCTCCCCATCTGCCTGTATCGCTGTAGCCCGTGGTCTCCTACTCCCTAAATTATCCTATGGCCTGCCCATTTTTTCTAGTGCCAGTGCCTCAAACTCAATCCTGCACAAGTGGGATGCAGCCAAAGCTGTTGGGGGCTGGGGGGTGGGAGGGACCTGGGAGGACAGTAGTCTCTATGCCAAGGACAGACTACACTTGAGTGAGGAGGGAAAGAGAGTGTTGAAACAGAGGATGAAGGAGTACATAGAGGAAGTTGGGAATTTAAACTAGGAGCGGGGTGGCAGTTGGGAAGAGATATGCAGAGACCACAGGTTGGGAAACTATATGAGCTACCCCCATAACAGTGACAAAGGACAAATGGCAAGTACTGTTGGTGAGTAGTAGAGGAGGGCAGGATGGGGGGAGGGTGGAAGGTGGTTACCCTTAATGCTAGGAGCCTTGGGAGGAAACTGCAGAGTTACAGGTTCTCTCACGGCAGAGGGAGAGGTGGACATTGCAGCCATCACGGAAACATGGGCCACCCAATACAATGACTGGGACCTGTCTGTAGCAGGGTACAGGTTATTTCAGGGACAGGGTGACTGGGAAAGGAGGGGCACCATATGTGAAGGAAGGACTGAAGTGTGTAAGGAGGAAGGGAGGGGTAGTACGGAGTCACTTGGATGCAAATCCAGGATTCCAAAATAGGATTCTTAGAATGGGAGTGGTGTACAGGCCACCATCTCAGACGGAGGAGTCAGAAAGGAACTAGCGGGACAGATCAGGAGGACCTGTGAGAAGGTAGTGTGGTGATTGTGGGGGACTTCAACATGTCAGGGTGGACTGGAGCACCCCAACAACCAGGAACAGAAGGGAGCAGGTACTGCTGGATGCCTTCCAGGACAGCTTCCTGCTGCAATGGTCAGTGAACCAACCAGGTTAGGGAATACCCTTGACCTTGTGCTGGCAAATGGGGACTTTGTAGAGAACTTACAGTGGAGGAACCACTGTCAGGGAGTGACCACCACCAGTATGGCTCACATTGGATATGGGCAAGGAAGGAGTGGAATCTGGCACAATAGTGCTGGACTTCAGGAGGCCGACTTTGGGATGATGGGGAAGTGGTAAAAGGGTACCTGGCCAGAATTCAATCTAGTATGGACACTAACCAGAGGTGGGAGCTCAAAGCTGGGGGATAGTGGAGGCAACCAAAACCTGCTGCAAAGCCCAGAGCAAGAAGGCTAGGGCTAAGAAACCGATCTGGTTGAGCAAGGAGGTCATGGAAAAGGTAAGGAGGAAAATAGCTGCCTTTAGGAAGTACAAGAAAACAGGGAGGGGGGAGGACAGGGAGGAGTACTTGACAGAATCGAAGGAGGTGACAAGGGCAGTAAGGGGAGCCAAAGCATCTACGGAACTCAGGCTGGCACAAGGCATTAAGAAGGGGGAGAAGGACTTCTTTAAGTACATCAGGGAGAAAAGGAGCTGTAAGGACCACATAGTAAGGATTAGGAAGGAGGGGGGTTGGGTGGAAGCAGGGTGCGATAAGGCGGAAGCACTAAATGAGTACTTCTGCTCAGTATTTACTAAAGAGAAGAGGGTGGTGGCACCCAAGGTGGGAGAAATGGCAGAAGCAGGGTGTGAAGTGGTGACAGATGGGGAAATCATGGAGAGCAGAGTTCGAGAGGGTTTGAAGGCACTGAGGGTGGACAAGGCACCAGGCCCAGATGGCATCCACCCCAGGGTACTGAAGGAGCTGGCAGAGGTCCTTGCAGGACCTTTGGCAGACCTATTTAATGCCTCACTACATTTGGGGTGTGCCTCAGGACTGGAGGATGGTCATGTGGTGCCCCTCCACAAGAGTGGCCCATGGATGAACCGGGAAACTACAGACCAGTGAGCCTCACATCCATCGTGGGTAAGCTAATGGAGACTATCCTGAAGGAGAGCTGGTGGCCCTCCTAGAGGCCAAGGACCACTGGGACAGCAGACAGCATGGCTTCATACATGCAGATCCTGCCAAACCAACCTGGTCGAGTTCTATGACTGGGTAACTAGGCAACTGGACAGGGGCCATGCAGTGGATGTCCTGTATCTGGACTTCAGTAAGGCATTCGACTCAGTGCCACATGGAAGGCTGGGAAGGAAGTTAGTAGGCACAGGGGCGGGTGCAAAGCTGGTGAGATGGGTTGGAAACTGGCTGCAGGGAAGGCAACAGAGGGTGGTGGTGGGTGGGGAGCTCTCACACCCAAGGGCAGTGATGAGCGGTGTTCCACAGGGCTCGGTGTTGGGACCAGTGTTGTTTGGGATATTCATTGCAGACATATCATGGGACATCAAGAGCAAGATCAGTCTGTTTGCTGATGATACCAAGGTAGGCGCGGTGGTGGGTGACCTAGGGGGATGGCAGGGGTTGCAGGATGATCTGGCAAAGCTTGAAACCTGGTCAGACACCTGGCAACTGGGCTTTAATGCCAAAAAGTGCAAGGTGCTGCATTTTGGGATGAAGAACCCAAGGAGGAGTTACCAGCTAGGGGAGTGCAGCTAGCCCAGACAGAGGAGGAGAAGGATCTGGGTGTGCTCATTACAGGGTCAATGAACAACTCGGCACAATGTAGGAAGGCAGCTGCAAAGGCCAACAAAATGCTGGGTTGTATTGCAAGGGGTATATCCTCGAGGAGGGAGGAGGTGATTCTGCCACTGTATAGGTCATTAGTTAGACCACACCTGGAGTACTGCGTGCAGTACTGGCGTCCGTATCTGAAGAGGGACATTAAGTTACTGGAGGGGGTGCAGCGCAGAGCGACAAAGATGATCAAGGGGCTGGGGGACTTATAATACGAGAGGAGGTTGAAGAAGTTGAACATGTACTCACTGGAGGACAGGAGAGACAGGGGTGACATGATTGAAACCTTTAAATACGTGAAAGGAATAAACAAGACAGGTACAGAGGGGCTGTTCAAAGTAAGGGAGGGGAGGGACACCAGGGGCCATGATTTATTTATTTATTTATTTAAGAGATTTACCAGGAAGGCATGCTGAGCAGAGTACCGCTCGATTCCAGATGCGCCCTGGGGTTTTTGGGTAAAATGGGAACATGATACAATCAATAACACATACAGAGGAGCAATGGAAGAAAGCAAACATCATACATTTGGAGTAATATAACAGCAGTGTGAAACATACCTAATGCGAATGGATCAGATTGAGGGAAGGCAGAGTGTTGTACAGTATACAGTGTTTTACAATTGAGCAGGTCAAAAACAGTGGAGATACCAGTCTTGATTCATATGCTGGGTGGGTACAGGAGAGAGGGGGGAGTTAGGTGGGGTAATAGGAGCAGGTGGACGAGAAGTGCGAATTGAGAAGGGCATTTAGTTGGGGAGTACTTGAGGAGTGTCTTATAACGGTTGCCAAGGAATTCCATAGTTTGGGTAGCCTATAGCTGAAAGCAGCCTGTCCGGACCGAGTGGATCTATGTGGGATATGGAGGAGCCTGGCATCGCTGTTACGGAGCGTATAGGATGGTGGGTTTAAGGCAGTTAAAGAGGCAGCCAGGTAGGATGGGAGTAAATTTGACCAGAACTTTGCCGAGGTTCTAGCGCAGTGGCGTGATCTTCTGTTCTGTAATGAGGTGATGTTCAAAGATTGATAGAGGGCACAGTGGTGGGTGCTGGGAGGGCGATCCAGCGCAAAGCGGCAGAAAGAGTTGAGGAGGGGGTCTAGCCTTGCTAGGGATGTTTGAGGGGCCGTACCATAGATAATATCACCATAGTCAAATATAGGGAGGTTCATTTTTTTAAATATTTCTTGCCTGGTTGGCAGGGGTATGCAGTGTTTGTTTCGGTAGAGGGCACCCAACATGGGGTTCAGTTTTTTGTGCATAGCATCAATGTGTGCAGAGAAGTTTAGGTGTTGATCTAACCAGACACCTAGATAACGATAGGAGGTGCATGTCTCCAGAGGGTAGCTGTCCAACGTGTAGAACTTGGGTGGCGCAGTAAGCCGTGTGAGTTTGGGCCGGGAGCCAAAGGTGAGGGAGACAGTTTTTTTTTGAGTTTAGGACTAGTTGGTTTGAGGTAAGCCAACGTTGGACGGAGTCAAAATCCTTTTGTAGACAGGCTGCCACCGCACTAGATGATGGACCAGAGGCAAACAACACCGTGTAGTCATACATGTGGATGGCCGTATTGGGCAGGCAGCTGGCAGGTCATTGAGAAATACAGAGAGAACAGTAGGGGTCCGAGAACCGACCCTTGGGGGACTCCGCTGGTGACTGGGAGTAGGGTGGATGAAACCGAGCCAATGCGGACAGATTGGTACCTGTTTGACAGGTACGAGTGTAACCAGTTATTTGCATTTGCCGACAGCCCAGCTCTAGCAAGTTTAGCCAGCAACAAGGGGTGGGAGACGGTGTCAAAAGCTTTTGCCAGATCAATAAATATGGCAGCTGTTAAATCCCCTTTATCCATACCAGTGAGAATAGCGTCTGTGAGCCGGAGGAGAGAGGTGGTGGTGGAGTGTTTTTTCCTGAAACTGGCCTGGTACGGGGTTAAGAAGTTTGTCGACTCAAGATAGTGGTGGAGTTGGGAAAGGACAAGACGTTCTTGAATTTTGGCCAGGATGGGGAGCAGGGATATAGGGCGGTAGTTGGAAGGTGAGGAGAGGTGCCCCCCTTTGGGCAGTGGAATGACTGTGGCTTGTTTCCAATTTTTGGGGACTGTACCGAGTTTAAATGACAGATTGAACAGCAGGGTAAGCGGTGGGCTATGGCAGGTGCAGGCAGCGGAGCATTTTTAGAACAGAGGCCAGAGGGGCATTTACCTTTGTCTGGGTTGAGAGACATCAGTAGTTTTAGCACCTGAGCTGATGATACAGGGCGTAGGGAGAAAGAAGCAGAGGAGGGTACAGTAAGGGGAGTAGAGAGTGGGGGAAAGGGAGACGGAAAGGAGGAGAGAAGGGATGATGCAGCAGTGGAGAAGTAAGAATTGAATTCGGAGGCTACCATGCTCGGATCCGAGATTGTTTTCCCTGCAACGTTAAGTGAGGGGGTAGGGGGTTGGGTCGGCGGGGAGAGAAGGGATTTTATGGATTTCCAGAATTGAGTTGGGTGACCGGAACTGTTATTTAAAGCATTTTTGAAATAGTTAGATTTGGCGTGCCTTATGAGCCTAGTGCAAGCATTTCGCAGAGATCGGTAGTAGTGCTGGGCCAATAGACTACCTGAGGCCTTGAAGTATTTCCAGGCGTGGTCTCTGGCTCGTAGTTGTTGCATCAGGCTTGTTGTTATCCAGGGCAAATGGGTTCCTCTTACACGGGATCACCTGAGTGGAGTGTGGCTGTCCCAGATGGAGAGGAAATTTGAGGAAAAATATTCCAAGGCATCATCAATGATAATGATATGAGACTGGAGCGAGGAAGGTTCAGGAGGGAGATGAGGAGACACTTTTTTATAGAGAGGGTGGTGGCTGGGTGGAATGCGTTACCTGCTGAAGTGGTATGCAGTAGAACAGTGGACTGCTTCAAACGAGGATGGGACAGGACAAGGGGGAAGGTTAATGAAGGGGAAGGGTGGAAGGGAGGGGCAGCTGCAGAATAAGGGGTGCTAGCTGCACATTCGAGCAGACTTGATAGCCCTCTAGGCCTTTATCTGCTGGCAAATTTCGTATGTTCGTAAAACAATATATGCTGATTTGCCATTACCTTCAATTGTCTTGACAATCACTATACCTTATACTCCAAACTAGTCAAGTCAATTTTATTTTTATGGCACTCAATCCAAATGGCTCGGAGTGCCTTACAGCAGATAGAGAAAAATAATTAAAACAGATTAAAATTTGCATAAAAAATTAGGAGGCCAGTCCAAAACACAAACAAAACAAATGCATTTTCAAGCGTGATTTAAAAATGGTCAGCGAGGGAGCCATCATCACTTCACGGGTATGGGCATTCCACAAAATCGATGCTGCTGCTACACCAAAAGCCCTATCCCCAGAAGATTTAAATCACAAGCGAAGGACATAGAGGAGGTCAGCCTCAGCTGACCCGAGGGCACGAGAAGGAGCGGACAGAATCAGGAGGTCTTTCAGATCACCCAGATTCAGACCATGTAGGGCCATGTATGACAACAAACAAAACTTGAAAGTGATGCGCCACCTGAACGGAAGCCAGTGGAGGACGCAGAGAACCGGAATGATGTGCTTGGAATGAGATATCCCAGCCACCAACTGGGCTGCCACATTCTGAACAAGTTACAGGTGGCATATCAGCCTCATTGAAACCCCAGGTAAACAGCATTGCAATAGTCCAGTCTTGATGAGATAAAGGCATGCACTAGTGTCACCAGGTTGAACAGTTTGAGATAGGGCCTGATCCGGGTGATATTATGAAGATAGTAATAGCTACTGCAGACAACAGCTAACACCTGGAATTCTAGAGTCAGCTTAAAGTCCACAATAACCCCTAGATTCTTAGCCCTATCTGCCACACAGAGGGTCACTCCACCCAATGAAGGGAAAGCAGTGCCCCCAAAGGTCGTGGGACAGCCATGTCGACCCGGCTGCACCAGCAGCACCTCCATCTTTGATGGGTTCAGCCTGAGCCAGCTAGCCACCAACCAGTCCTGGACCTCTAAGATACTAGCCCAATGCCGAGAGAGCTGACACATCATCCGAGACACAAGACACATACAGCTGGTTGTCATCGGCATAACAATGAAATGCCAAGCTGTAGCGTCTAATGATCTCCTCCAGAAGTAGCATGTACACAGTGAATAATATGGGAGCCAGGATCACCCCTTGAGGCACCCCACAACAGAGCACAGTAGTGCCCGATGTACAGGAGCCAAGTACCACTTGCTGTGTTCTGCCAGTTATGTAGGACTCAAACCACCATAAAACAGTGCAAGAGATACTCACAAGAGCACACCATGATCGACTGTGTCAAATACTGATGAAAGTTCTAGCAGGACAAGAATAGAACATTGTACACTGTCCCTTGCTGAAAAGAGATCATGAAATACTCTGACTAGGGCAGTCTCCATACTATGGCGAGGCCAAAAACTGGCCTGGAAGGGCTCATAGATGTCATACCTCTCTAGGTGTTGTTCCAGCAATGCCACCACCCTCTCAATCATCTTCCCTAAAAAAGAAGGTTCGAGACAGGTCTGTATTTGGTATGATCATCAGGGTCCAAATAAATCTTAACAAAAGGCATCATCACCGCCTTTTTTAGGGCTGAGGGAAAAACCCCCTCAAGAAGTGAACCACTGACAACCACCACCACAAATGGACCAAGCATATCACAGCACTCTAAGAGTAGTCTCTCTGGCCCAGGGTCCAGCATACAGTAGGTTCTACCTTCCTAACAATGGAGTTCCCCACCAGGAGTTGTTTCCTTCCCCTGTGGGGTCCCATGCCACCCTCCTGTGGGTATCCTTTGTGGAGGTTCCCAGCGTCCTCCTTGGTCTCCACCGTGAGTGCCTCCACAGAGGAACCACGCTTTTCAAGAATGGCATAGAAATTGTGGAGAGGTACAACTGGAGGGATGCACCTCTGTTCCACCACCCTCACCCTCCCTGAGCCCACTGTGGTCCAGCCACTCCTCTTTCTTGGCAACCTCTGAGGCAACAGCAGTGACCCTGGTGGTCCCTAGGTGGGAGAGGTGTCCCACAAATCCTGGCCAACTCAGCCTGGAGATGAGCAACCTCCTCCCTCAGCCCAGACCGGTGCCTGCAGATGGGACAACACCGCATCCTCCAGAACGTCTCCCGAAAGACTGCTGCTCCACAGCCACTGCACTGCACCACTCCCATCATGTCTTATTTCTGGCCCCCAACTGTTGTTTGGAATACTTACTCTTTCCTCTGTTTATTTCTTTTTTTTCCCCTCTCCCTACTTACTTACTTACTGCCTCTGTGCCCTTTTAGCTCCTGATCTTCCTGTTCTGAGGCAAGAGTTCCTATATTTCTCAGTAGTCTCCTTACTTGCTCAGAGTCAGACCTCCAGCAGCTGGGGGCGAGAGCTACTTTTGCCTTTCTAGGATGGTGAGTCTTTGGTGGCTTCTGTGATCACTCACTTCCTGCTCCCAAACAGGAAGTTCCTGTTGTCAGTCAAAACCTGTGCCTATAAAAGTAGAACAGCCTTTGGGTGGAGTGGAGGGAAGGAGGGCAATATAGTCCCAGTAGAGAAGTTTAGTTATATCAGCAGCTCCTTCCTCCTGGTGCTCTTGCAGAAGCTATCTAGGGCAGTGTTTAAATCTGGTTTTAACCTGACTCCTTCCAGCTAAGCCACTCCCCCTACTTTGCAAATCTTTCTACACTTAATTTCACAGATAACAGTTCCCTTCAGCCACCTGTGACAAGCACCTAGATAACTACACAGATCACAGATAACAATTCACTTCAACTAACTCTGACAAACACACTCAATTTTTTTTTTAACCCTAAATTGAAGGTCCCAGTACAAGAGTTCTAGTTCTCAGTCCCAGTAGACAAGAGTACTTTGCCTCAATATTTGCAGAGGGTGATAAGAGATCCCTACAGCCTGATGGGAGAGATGAGGAGCCAGTAAAAGCGAGAGGTCAGTCTCAGTCTGAGTCCATAGGATGGCAAGAGACTGGGGTACAGGCTAGACCAGACCAAGAAGGAGTAGGAAGGTTATGAGGGAGTGGTTTGGGAGGGAGAAATCACAGTGGATAGGGTGAGGGAGGCCCTTCGGAATCTGAAAACTGATAAGGAGCCGGGACCTGATGGAATACATCCAAGGGTTATGAAGGAACTGGCGGATGTGCTGGCAGCCCCACTGGCTGCACTCTAACATCTCTCTGTGGATGGGACGGGTGCCACAGGACTGAAGGGTGGCTTATATGGTACCTATACATAAACGGGGGTCTAGGGAGGAGATGGGGAATTATGGCTGGTCAGTCTGATGTCTGTAGTGGGCAAAGTAATAGAGGGCTTTATCAAGGAGAGGCTTGGGAGGCAGCTGGAAAGGTTAGAACACCAGGATAATAAGCAGTATGGCTTTGTCCCAGGGAGATTGTGTCAGACCAACCTCATAGAGTTTTCTGATTGGGTAACGGGGGCTTATATAGACATAGACATAGTCCTATACCTAGATTTCAGCAAGGCGTTTGATTCAGTACCTCATACTGGACCGATAGCAAAAATGGAGGAGATGGGGGTGGGAGGATAAGAGCTAAACTGGGTTGAAAATTGGCTTTCAGGGCGTTTACAGAGGGTAATGGTGGGTGGGATAATATCCTCCCCCAGGAAGGTAATCAGTGGAGTCCCTCAAGGTTCAGTATTACGGCCACTCTTGTTCAAGGCCTACGTCTCTGATATAGGGAGGGGGTTAGGAATAGGTTGAGTCTTTTTGCGGATGATTCAATATTGGGAGCACTAGTGGATAGTGAGGAAGCAAGGGAGACAGTCCAGGGGGATCTGGATACCCTGGAGGGGTGGTCAAGGAGGTGGGGACTGAAATTTAATGCCAGGAAATGTAAGGTACTTCATTTGGGGGTCAAAAACCCGGGTCATGTATATACCCGGGGGGGGGTCTCACTACATGCCATATTGGGAGAAAGGGATTTAGGGGTGGTGGTAGATGTCAAAATGAATAACTCTGAAAATTGTAGAAGAAGTACAGCCAAGGCAAACAGGATATTGGGTTGCATAGCCAGGGTAATTACGTCCAGAAGCAGGGAGGTGATCCTCCCTCTATATAATGCCTTGGTCAGGCTGCAGCTTGAATACTGTGTGCAGTTCTGGAGACCTCACCTGAAGAAGGACATAGCGCTGCTGGAGAGGGTCCAGAGGAGAGTGACCAGGATGATTCAGGGCATGGAGGGGAGGCCTTATGAGGAAAGACTGGAAGAGCTTGGGCTTTACTCACTGGACGAGAGGAGGGATAGGGGAGACATGATAGAGGTTTTCAAGTATGTAAAGGGAATAATTAAGAGTGAAACCAGGGAGTTGTTTAGGCTGAAGAAGTGGGGAGTGACCAGGGGCCATGAGTGGAAGTTGGAGGGGGGAATACTACAGGGGGGAAACATAGGAAGCATTGTTTCACTCAGATGGTGGTAGAACCATGGAATGCACTTCCCGGGAGACTGGTGGAGAAGGGCACAGGGGAGGGCTTCAAGAAGGGGTGGGACGGGTAAAAGGGGAAACTGAATCTAGAGAAGATACTCTTGGGGGCTGGGGGGGTGGTGAGGCAGGCAGCCATTAGGTTGCTGGCTTTCGAGCAGACAAGACAGACCATTTGGCCTATTCTGCTGGCTTTTTAGTATGTTAGTTATACCAGCAGCTCCTTCTTCCTGGTGCTCTGCTTTTAATATATTCCTTTTCATCAAACTACACAGAGCAATAAACAACACACAAATCACCCCAGATCATTAATACTGTAATTAGTAGACTCTAGCTGTTTTTTGCTTTGTTTTTGTTTTACAGAATAACTTACTCATTTCCTCAAGTACTTGCTGAAGTGTAAATGTACCCATTTAGTGCTCACTGGATAAAGAGCGTTATTTATTATCACAGCTCTGCTGTTGTAAATTGACTCTAAGCTAGTGCTTGCTGAATCCATGGTACAGGATACATCACTGTCACACGAGACAGAAGGCTTTGTAAGAACAAGAGCAATAAACCATGCTAAGACGGAAATCCCTAGGGGCCATAAAACCTCTTTAAAACTAGCAGGCTAATTTAGAAAAACCTAATAGCAGACAAAGGGAAGGACACACTACGACTACACACACAAAGCAAAACACTCTGCCCAACATATGTTTTTGCAAATTCTGACTGCACTACTCTAATTCAGGCACTTTTTTTGTAGCTAATCATGCATCGAGGACAAGCCTCCAGCACTGAACATAGTGGCTGACAGCTCTATGAACTAAGGGAGAGCTAAATTTCTCCAGTGAACAGCACATACTCTTCCAGCATTTAGTCAGGCTCTGTGAGGCTGAGTGAGATAGCAGACCTGTTAAATCTGACTGTGTGAGGCCTGTGCAGGTCCTTATAGAGAGACTTATCACTCTGATCACCACAGAAAAGGTGGCTGCAGCTGTAAACTGTAAGACTTTTTTTGTGCTGTAGCCACAAACAGCCAAATGTGTTTTGTGAGCAGAGTTGTCCGGTGCCAGAACAGTAAGGCTGTCTGCTGAATGCGGTGGGCAGGAGAGGCTTGACTGCAACTGGAGACGATAGCTGATTCATCAGCTGACACCAGGGGGCTATGAGAGGGAGAGAAAGTGTGAAATCAGCCAGAGGGAGACTTGCTGCAAATGCAGCATCACTCCTGTGTATTGAGGGAGGCCTGAGAGAACCATGAGTGAAACCTGGGATGGCCCTGCAACAGCATTACCGCAGCACAGATGTTGGGAAATATTTTAATGGACAAGGCAATTCAGCAAACATTTACAAATGCCCTTTCTATGTTCCAGAGCATCCGAGTTTTGGGGTTTAGGCTGCAGCAAAGCATTGCCTGTTTAATTTGGTCAAGTGAGCAGGCCTGTTATTGAAGCAGTAGCACTACCACTCTCAGAGCCATTGAACTGAATTTGGGAATGAGCCTGAATCAGAATGCCAGCTGGAGAGAAGGACAGAGTGTCTCATAGATGGGTGGGTTACAGACTGCACTGCTCTGCTGCTACCCAAGTGACCACAGGTGGCACTATAGCTTGTGTTGTACAAAGGGTAGGGATGCCAGCTGGCTCAGTTACGCACAGTTGCATGTCAAATGCATGCATGTCACCAAGCCCTAAATGTCAGCCTCCCTGATCACAAAGAAGAACTCAGGAAACACCTCTAGGCACACAAGATGATGTAACGTACTCTCGTGCCCTGATGTGCCAACTTTCCTCCAGCTTCTAGAAACCAAGTCATTTCAGTGGGGGGTCCACAGCCAGCTTCCCACTGACCCCATCCTGGAGGAGGAAGCCTGAGTGGGAATGGGGGTAAGGTAGGTGACAGATATAGTACATATAGTGTAGGAGGTCACCCAAATGGATTCAGGTCACTGCAGAGCAACGGGGCCAAAAAGAGAATAATAAAATCGAATTAGGTGCATCACCACCATCACTGGCCATCCAAGTGCAGTCATCGGGCCTACTCCGTTTCCAGGACTGGGTACCAAGTGAAGCACTGGGAACTCCCATTAGTTTATGGGTTTATACTGGTACCATTGGGGAGAGGGTAGTGCACAACAGTACAGCTGGGCAAGCTAGTACTGTGCACGTGTGTTTTGGGGGTGGGCTACTGTTTCATTTGCTGAGCCTGGATGGGCATCAGAAGCACAGCAAGGGCTACTGTTAAGTACGGCAGGGTCTAGCAGGCCACCAGATGACCAGCTAGTGTTCACTGCTACCTCAGACTGTAACCCCTCCTTTCTCCTCAGACCAGATACTGTCCCACAATAAACCCATTGTTATTTGTACATTAATCACCTTGTGCAGTACATTTCTAAGTGGTTTCCATACCAAGTCCACCAAAAGCCAAGATCCCTGTGGCTCAGCCAACTGGAGTGCCTCCAGCACTCGCTCTCATGTCCATTCCTAACAGACTTTCCTTGTTTATCAAAGGTGGTATCTGGGCTACATGAGCGTACACCATTGTGGGGTCTATCACAATACTTAGTAGCAGGTGATACAAGAGCAGAATCATCTCCTCTCCTTACCTGAAGTAATCAGGTAGTCTACCCTGACCTCCTTAGGTATGTAGGTAGGTAGCCAGATATGTTCAGTATGTACACATGTATAAATACTCTGAGTAGATATGCATCAGGTATTAGTCAGAAATGTATAGAATATGGTTATGAATGCTTATGCCACTGCCATTTGAACTTGTGGACAGCATAGCCAATGCCTTGGCGAGGTTGTCAAGAATCTGGCTAAGGAAGAAGTGACCGATCCATGCTATTATTCTCACAGAGCTGTCAATCCTTTGCTCCAGTTAACTTAGGACTCTTCCGGTGCCCTTACCAACTTGCTAATGCATACAATACACAAAGGTATCTATGTCACACCTACTGTATATCTCTGCCTTGTATTATCTTTTGCAAAGCCAAACTATACCACCCAGAGTGGGAGGTACAGTAAAGGGTAAAAAGGGAGGTTGAATAATGCTGGTATTGCACTGATCAATGCTATGTTACTCAAAGTTGTGGAACTACCCATTCCTATAGTATGAAGGTTACTGTCATGGCAGCAGTTAAGGTTACCATCATGACAAGTTTTGTAAATATGAAAAGCCTTTCTTTTCTGTTGTTAGACTAATTTGCATTTGTATAGATTAGGATGTATACCTACTCCAATCAGGAAACAAGTGTTTAGATAGACTGTGCATGCTACCTGTTTGTTGCTACAAATGGACTCTGTTGATGAACTCGATGGGGACATCAATATTTTAGGCAGCGGAGAGTGTAAACTCCCTCCCCAAATGGTGGGAGCTTACCTGACTTTCTCTTTGCCCTAGACTGGTCTATTTTGATAGTAGAGACTCAAACCAGGGCATTAATGAGTTAAGGTCCCAGCATCATTTCAAAACCAGAGGTACTTTACCAGTTTGCTGACCTCCCCAGCTAGCACCAAGAGTAATACTTTGAGACTCTGAGGCAACAAAGAGGAATTTACTATCTTAAAAGGAGGAATTCCACTTAGCTGCTTTTAATTAAAAAAAAAAACATGTTTTCTATACGCTTTGTTTGGAGAACGACATCATGCTCCTTGGTTTCGTGCTTTTTCTGTGCTAGGAGAAGGGACAGGCAGAGACAGGGAGAAATTAGCTCCTAAGCCTGATGGACGGACAGGGAGGAGAGAGCTGGGGGTGACTGATCCAACCTATGAGAAGAAGCCTGCCAGGCCTCTCACAGGCACTTGATTGGGAATATTTTAAAGATTTCTGCAACCTTTAAAGTACAGAACCTTAACAGTTTGTTGCTGATTGGGTCACAAGGACATCTTTGGGAGAAAGAGGATGTTCCTGTGTTTTTCCTGTGAAAGGAGACAAAAGCTTGGTAAGCCGGTAAGTGTGTTCTAGTTGCAAGTCTGTGGGCACCAGAAACTGAGAAAAATATCTGCCTCAATCCTGGAGAATGACTGGTTAGCACTACAGCGAGGCACTAGCAAGCACACCACACTAGGGTTCAGAAGTCTGGGGGGGTGTATGTGTGTGCCCCCTGCTCCTTAGACTCTTCTGTCCTGCAGAGGAGGAAGACTGAAGAGCCACAGAAGTCTAGATGACTGTAGACACACAGAGCCTGATCTACTTACACCAAGAAACCTGATGCCTGCATCTTCTAGCTGCCCCTCAACTGCACGACTGAATCATCAGCCTGAGAGGACCCACACTGCAAGAAGGAACTCACGTTGACAAGGAAGTTGGTACATCAGAACTGTGAGTACTCTCAGGGCTTGCCCTGCACCTGGAAAAGTTGCACAAACTTTTGCCACCAAATCTACAGATTTGGCCAATGGGTCAGGAGCTCCTTGAGCAACTGCATGGCCTCTGGGGTTTTGGGGTTAACTGTGCTGCTTGTTTTCATGTGCCAACCAGTTGCAACATCACCAAGCCTGCAATGTTCCTAATGCTGGGTACCCAGTGAAGCACAGGGAGCTCCCTTTAAGGGTTAGAGGTCTAACCTGGTACCTATGGGTAGGGCCCCCAGTACAGGCGGGCTGGTAATGCCAAAAAGTTTAGTGTTCTTTGCTGCTGCCTTGTCTTGCCCACTTGGGAGGGCAGAGTTGGGGGGGGGGGCCTTGACTTGTTTTACATTGAAATGTTTGTTTAATGTTGCATTTATAGCATAGAGATAGTGTTATGCCCTTGCTTCTACTTTCCCTTACTAACCCTTGTTCTTTCCCAAACCTTTCCTTTTCAAATAAATTGTTTTAAATTGCATTTTTGTGGTTTGGGAACTGTCTATGCATGCAGTGTCATTTACTTTTGGGGAGGGACTTTGTGGGCAATGTAGGCATTGTTTCCTGAGGGGGTGATAACCTAGTCTTTACGTCACCAGGTACCCCATATCACTATCCCAGGTGGAGGCACCATGCCATTCTACTCCAGCATAGCACACTCTTAGTGAGCCCAGGCTGGCCTCTTCAGGAGGGGTGGACAGGTGAACCCTGAGGTATGGTGACCGCTTACAGTGGCACATTTCCACTTCAGACTTCTCAACATCCCCCAAAACAATTCAAGATACAGGGGAATTACTCATGTGCATTTCAGAATGTTGTTTACTACATCCAGTGCAAGAAATGTCCACATACAGGCTATATGGGGGAACCAAACAACCCCTTCAAACCCAAATGAACTCAACGCAGGCATGACATTAAAATGAAAAATTTTGGAAAACCAGTGGGACAACATTTCTCTCAATCTGATCATGCCATCTCTAACTTCTCTGACCTGGTTCTCAAAGGACACTTCAGAAATACGCAATAAATGTGGGCGTATGACAGGACTTATTTTTCTTCTCGATACATAAAATGATGAAATGAATGTGGATCTTAGTTTTTTATGACCCATTACACAACTTTAACTGCAACTGCCTTTTGCTCGTTTCAGGTACAGCACGTACACATGTCTTATATTTGTTATATGTAGTTTTAATATACCTTTATATATTAACATGGTTCTATTTAATGTATATAAAACTATGTCTGTTAATATGTTTGATTAAAATTAATGATTGCTGGTTTCATACTTTTTGGATTCATACACACAGAAGTGCTGCTGCTCAGTGCTAAGCTCGTGCTTACACACACACACACACACACACACACACACACACACACACACACACACTTTGCTGTCTATTTTCAGGAAGGCAGTTAGCAAGTGACTATTTTTAGGCCTTCTGTTGCCACATCACATTCCATCCTGGGAGGAACTGATTTACACCCAACTAGGTTTTCAAAGACTGTTTTCTTATCTCTGTTTTCTGTCTCTGTTTTATATTCAATTACTGTTCTTATATATCAACAGAACTGTCACATCCATGTGTAAAAGGTTTTTTAGCCGATTCTGCTCTATGTACTTAAAGTGATTTCTTTGTATAAAGTACAGTTACCTAAGAACTTACTGTAACAGTAGATCTTCGACATGATCTCTTGCAGCAGGCCATTACCAGTAGGATTAAGATGCCAGGTGCTAGGACCACACGGAAACCTTCTAGCTAGCAGTCTACCAAAGGGGTCTGCCCACCTCCAATGTCAGCCAATCCTATAAAGGCAGGCGGCCCCCACACCCTTCTCAGTTCTCCTGCAGGATACTAAAAAGCAAGATGCCATTAGGGGGAACTGAGGATGACTCCGAGGTATCCCAAGAGCACAGAAAACTAAAAGCAGAAGGCTCACCCCTATGGAAGGGGGGAGAGAGAGAGAGAGAGAGAGACAGGAGAAGGGGGAAGGGGGAGGGAAAGCAGGGCCTGCTGCAAGAGATCCTCTCAAAGATCTGCTGTTATGGTAAGTTCTTATGCAACTGTACTATCTTACTTCAAGGGTATCTCTTGCAGCAGGCCATCACCAGTAGGCCTGAGTCCCAAGCAGTTCCGGCACTACAGACAGATGGTAGGCAAAAATAAATAACAGCCTATGAAAGGAGACCTTGAAGAACAGCTAGGCCGAAGTTTGTCTTATGCCTAGAGGCAATGTCCAGCCTCTAATGCTTGGTGAAAGTGTGGACAGTGCTCCAGGTGGTAGCAGTGCAAATGGCAGCAGCTGACACATTTCTGAAACAGGCTACCAAGGTGGCCATAACCTTAGTGGCATGGCCTTTAACCCCTCCAGGAAGATCCTTGCTGTACCTCTGGTAACAGTAGACAATGCAATGGGCTAACCATCGAGATAAACATTGTTTGGACACCGGAGTGCCCTCCTTCCCAGGGATGAATTAAACAAACAACTGATTAGACTTCCTGAGGTACTGTCCCGAGGTGTGTGTACAGTACCTCAGGATTCTATGCACATCCAAGGTATGGAGCAACACTTCCACTTGACTGGAATGCTCTGGATAATAACCAGGCAGGTGGATGGATTGATTCAAAGTAAACTCCAGCACCTCCTAAGGAAGAAACTTAGGAAAAAAGAAACTTTGTGAAAAATCAAATAAGGCTCCTTACACATGCGTGCCTGAAGTTTGGAAATCCTTCAAGCAGAAGTAATGGCAACTAAAAATAATGCTTTCCACGACAGAAAGTGTAGCTCACAAGACACAGCCAGTTCAAAGGGAGGCAGCATAAGCTTTTCCAACACAGAATTGAGGTCCCAAGGCTGTACAGGGTTGCGGATTGGGGGTTTCAAATGCAGAATGCCTCTCAAGAAGGTATGAAACAAATCCAGTTGATCCAAAGAACACCCATCCACAAGTACATGATATGCAGAGATGGTAGAGAGATAAACCTTGATAGAGGAGTACCACAAACCCGAGTCTGAGAACGACAGAAGGTACTCCAGGACCTGATCCACTGGACAGGTGAAGGGATCTAAATGGTGTGATGCAGCCCAAAGAGCAAAGCACTTCCATTTCATAGAGTAAGTGGCCCTGGGTAGAGGGTTTCCTGGCTGCCACCAGGACATCTGCTACTCTGAGGGAGACCACAAATTTGGTGATGACTAAGTCCTCAGGAGCCATGCATGGAGATGGAGAGACTTGAGGTCCAGATGGACCAGGGTGCCCTGTTTCTGGGACAGCAAGCCTGTGCAAAGGAGTGGGGACAACAGAGGTTCCACTGTCAATGGTTGCAGCAAGGGGAAAAAGATTTGATGAGACCAGAAGGGGACTATGAGGATCACTGAAGCCCCCTCCATCTGTTTTTTGATTAGAACTCGTTGAAGGAGCGGGAAGGGAGGGAAAGCATACAGAAACTTCCCTGTCCAGGAGAGACACAATGTGTCTCACCAGGAAACTCCAGGCCCTGGATCTAGCAAGCAGAAAAGCAGCAGTTGTGCATAATATGGAGAAGCAACAAAGTCCAAGTCAGGCCAAACCATCTGTCGAAAAGGTCTTCTACAACCAAGGTCAGACGTTTCCACTTATGGGCTCTGGACCGCAAGAGGCTCAGGCTGTCCGCCAGGACGTTTTGGTCGCCAGGAACATGGACGGCCGAGAGTTCCAGGCTGTGCTCGATGGTCCAATATCAGACTCTCATTGCTTACCTGCACAGGGGATAGGAAAGAGTCCCCCTGCTTGTTTATGTAATAAACCACACACGTCTGTCTGAATCAATAGTGGAACTGGGAGTGCTGAGTCTGGAAGGCCTGCAGGGCATACAGGATTACTTGCATCTCCAGGACATTGAAGGGGAGGTCCCTCTCCACTTTGGACCATGTCCTGTGAATTTGGTGGTCCCCCAGGTGAGCCCCCCCAACCAAGGCCGAAGGCATCCGTCATAAGGACCTGCTAAGGGGGAGGTATACAAAAAGGAACCCCCCCCCCCGAAGCAGGTTGCTGGGCTCTAGCCACCGCAACAGTACCTTCTTGACTGGATCCTATACCAACACTGGTTGATCCAGGGCATCCATGCTTTGGTCCCACTGGACCCGAAGCGTCCATTGAGGGATTTTCAGAGAAACCCTCAGCGGAACACGATGGCTGGAGCAAAGAAAACAGGCCTGGTTCATCAGATGCTCTGATCTGTCTGGGAGTAAGTAGGCCATCCCCTGGGTCATGTCCAATCTTGCCCCTATGTAAAGGAAGTGCTGGCAAGGGGTCCGAAAAGACTGGCATGTTGGCAGTAATGCCCAAAGCTTTGAACAGGCTGCAGGTGTGAGAAAGAGTTTGAAGAAGATGTCCTTGGACGAGGCTGCTGGTAGCCAATCATCCAAGCAGGCAAAATGTAAAACCCCTGCCATCTCAAGGCAGCTGCCACCAGCGCTAAACATTTGGTGAAGACCCTGGGGGCTGAGGACAAACCAAAGGGCAGAGCTCTGAAATGGTACTGCGCTCCCTGGAAGTGGAAATAGAGGAAACGACAGTGGGACGCAAAAACCTTGATATACAGGTAGGCATCCTGCATACAAAAGCCAGTCCCCTTGATGTAGCAGGGGCAGTAAACCCTGAAGTGTGACTGTCCTGAACAGTCTGTACTCTGTAAACAGGTTCAGTTTGCTTAAGTCCAGGATGGGCCAAAGGTCTCCCATCCGCTTGGGGACCAGGAAGAAGTGGAAGTAGAACCCCCTTCCCTGCTGAAAAAGTGGGTCTGGCTCTATGGCCTTTTTTCAAAGTAAGGCCTGAAATTACTCCTGGATAAGAGAGACAGGGCTGGGAGGGTATGAGGAGTTGCCTGGAGGGTTTTCTGGAGGCCATTCTGTGAATTCAAGAGTGAGACCATGCTCAGTGAGCTGCAGCACCCAGTTATCTGTGGTTATCTCCCTCCACCTGTCCAGGTGCATGAGAAGTGACCCCCTGTAACCACCTCCTGGTGAGCAACTGGAGGGGGGGTCTGGCAAGGAGTCAGGAGATGGCAGCAGCTGCTGCACCTCAGGCACTACAAGTGGTGGCAGAGGAGGGAGTGGGGAGAACTGTCCCCACTTTGCTCTTGCCCTGGACTCTGGGAGGGGGTCAGGACTGTCTGCGGGAGGAGTGATGAAAGGGAGCCTACTTTTCCAACCTCGACTGGGTATGGTACATAGAGTGGACGGATTTGAGAGCCTGTCCCGAGGTCTGGAGTTTGGAGATGGTATCCTGAACATCTCCCAAAAAAAGTTTGAAACCCCTGAAAAGGGGCATCCACTATGTTACATTAGACATCCTGCACAAAGCCAGAGACCCGTAGCCAGGAGTCGAGTCTCATACAGATACCTACGGCCACTGGCCACTGACAGAGGTATCTACTGCACTGTAGGCAGCACTGAGTATGTAGGTTAATGATCTCCAAGCCAGTTTTGAGGGTTTGGAAGGTCTGCTGCTTAGAATGGTCATCCAGCATGGCTAGGACTGCCTCCCTAGCCTGGTCCCATAGGAGGTTTTGATACTGTACCATATGGGTCAAATAATTGATGGCCCAAATGACCAGAGTGATAGAGGGGAAGGTATGCATGCCCATCTGGTCCAGATGTCGAGAATCATTGTTGGGGGCAGGAGAGGAGGTGTTTTGGCCACTTGATTTGATCGTGCGTGGCACTGATGACAATCAGTCTTGAGCTGTTCTCCAAAATACAGTTTGCCAGCTGGTGTGTGGTAAAATCTGTCAGCCTTTTTGGACACCACCGGGACCATATGGGGATTGTTCCAAGTAGCCCAGGTAACATCCTCAAGCCTCTCAGGAACCTGCTCCTCTGTCTCCCACCCCATAGAGGCCTGAATGTGCCTCATGATGGCCATGAAAGTGGGATCATGTGGGGGTTTGGGGACATTACTCAGTACCTCTTCCCCCTCTGAGGATTCTGGGCCTATGGAGGATGACTCACTGCTGCCACTCTCGTCTGCGTCATCGACCCTGCTATCCTTGGGCTGATGAACGTCCGAGTGGCTGTCTGACTCTGCGTCAGGCCTACCCCCGGGGGGGGGGTGCGAGGAGCACTAGGACATGACAGAATAACTGCCATGGAAATGGGGCCCGAAGGAGGCCTCTGAGGGGTAGCTGGGGCTGGTCCTCTCGGGGTGGGGACCTGCATTTGCATGAAGGATCACAAGGTCAAAAGCAGACCATGGTAATCAAAGGGGACCAGCACCAGTTTCCCCGGGCATCGGGTAATTGTAGACTGGCACAGGTCCAAAGGGTGCTTGTTATGCATAATCCAGCGTAGGTCCCACCAGCGCGGGACAGGGATATGCAGGAGCCAGACCCACAAGTCCAAAAGTAAGTGCAGCATGAACACACAGACTTATAAGATTCAAATCCCAAAGGTTTATTAACCAAACATTTTGTAACAAGCTCCAAGTAGGGCTATGCCCCTGCGCTTTGGCTATCCCAGCCTTCCTAAGGGTACTAAAGGAACTGGCTGAAGAGCTGGCAGGACTACCGACAGACCTACAGCAGCAGCCACAGACACTACCAGCTATTTCCCGAAATATGTCATGCTTTCTCCATTTTCCACAGTAGAGGCAGCAGAGAGAAACTTTAGAAATTTTGCGAAATATCTGGAAATAGCTGGCAATGTCTGTTGCTACTACTGTATTTAATAGTTCACTAGAGTCAGGCGTGGTAACACAGGACTGGAAAACAGCACAAATAGTGCCCCTCCACAAAAGCAGGCCCAAGGATGACCCATGGAATTACAGACCAGTCAGTCTGACCTCCATTGTGGGCAAGCTCATGGAGACCATACTAAAGGAAAGGTTGCTGGACTATCTAGAGGGGCATGGGTTCATGGGGAGGGGGGAATCATGTCGAATGAATCTGATTGACTTCTTTGACTCTGTCACTTAGACAGTAGACAGGGGCCAAGTGGTAGACATCATGTGTCTTGATTTCAGCAAGGCCTTTTACTCTGTGCCCCATAAAAGGCTGATCAGGAAGTTAGTGGATCTCGGGTTTGGGGAAAAGATGGCCTGATGGGTGGAAAACTGGCTGAGGGAAAGAACCCAGAGGATGGTTGTGGGGGGAAGAGTTATCTGGCACCAGAGAGGTAACCAGTGGGGTCCCGCAGGGCTCAGTGCTGGGGCTGGTGTTGTTCACTGTCTTCATCAACGACATTGGGGATGGCATTAAGGGCAAAATGTGCCTATTTGCAGATGACACCAAGCTCTGTGGGAGAGTGGACACAGCTGAAGGGATACAGGACCTACAGGATGATCTGGAAAAGCTGGGGAGGTGGTCCAGGATCTGGCAGCTTGGCTTCAATGCCAAGAAATGCAAAGTTATGCATGCTGAAGCTGAGAATCCCAGGACAGAGTACTACCTGGGTGGAGTCCGAATATCTGCATCATAGGAGAAGGACCTGGGAGTGATAATCACTAGTGACCTGAAGCACTCCATGCAGTGCAAGAAAGCAGCAGCAAAGGCAAACAAGATGTTGGGATGCATATCTAGGGGGATCAGTAGTAGGAGAGAGGAGGTTATATTGCCCTTGTACAGGTCCCTGGTACGGCCTCATCTAGAGTGTAGTGTTCAGTACTAGTGCCCACACCTCAAAAAGGACATTAACCTGCTGAAGAAGGTCCAGAAGAGGGCTACAAAGATGATAATGGGTCAGCAGGGTAAGGCATATAGAAACATAGACTCTGACGGCAGATAAGGACCGCTTGATCCACCTAGTCTGCCCATTTCCCTACCTAGAGGATAAGCTGCAGATCCTATTTAACCAACAGCATATTTCTTCCTACCCCCCACAAAAATTGCCTTATGTTTGCCCCATGCATTCTTGAATTCTCCCACAGTATTAGACCCCACAACCTCCTCAGGAAGGCTGTTCCATGCATCCCCCACCCTCTATGTGAAAAAATACTTCCTCACATTGCCCTTGAGCCGCCCCCCTCTATCTTCAGATTGTGTCCCCTTGTTCTTGCAAGTCTCTTTCTCTGAAAGATGCTACCCTCATGGACTTTGTTGATTCCACTGAGGTACTTAAATGTTTCTATCCTGTCCCCCCTCTCCCTCCTTTCCTCAAGGGTATGCATATTAAGCTTCATTAGTCTCTCCTCGTATGGCTTCTCTTGTAGACCCTACACCATTTTAGCTGCCCTCCTCTGAACTGCCTCCATCCTGTCTATGTCCTTGCGGAGATGGGGTCTCCAGAACTGGACGCAGTACTCCAGATGGGGTCTCACCAACTGTCTGTACAGGGGGATAACAATTTCCTGTTTTCTGCTGGTGATGCCTCTCCCTATACATCCCAGTATCCCCCCAGACCTCCCTATCGCCGTCTCACATTGCTTGCCAACCTTACGGTCATCTGATATGATTACCGCCAGGTTCCTTTCCATTTTTGTTGTTACTACCTCCTCCCCATTGTGTAATCTTCCCCTTGGTTTTTGTTTCCCAGGTGCATTATTTTGCATGAGGAGAGGTTGAGGGCACTGAACATGTACTCCCTGGAAGACAGGGGGGAGAGAGAGAGAGAACATGACTGGGACCTTCAGGTACGTGAAAGGAACAAATAAGGTGGATAAGAAGAGTCTCTTTAAGCTGAGTGGCAACCATAACATGAGGGAGTATAGTCTTAAGCTGGAGGGTGGGAGGTTTAGAAGGGAGTTCAGGAAGCACTTCTTCACAGAGAGGGTGGTAGACACTTTGAATGCACTGCCGGAAGAGGTGATCTCGTTGAAGACAGTGGGCAGCTTTAAGAGAGGCTGGGAGAGGCATGAGGGGAAGAGAAGGATCATGGGTAGGGAGGATGGGAGATGTGGGGAGGGAGGGCTGGGACAGTAACTAAAGCTGTGTACCCTGCAGTATGAGCAGACCTGATAGACCAAATGGCCTTCTTCTGCTGGCTTCTTCATATGTTCGTATTAGAGGCATTAGCCAACATCCTTCCCAAAGGGTTATCAAGGCGACAAAGGTTGCAGGAGGTCAAAGAGAAAATGGACTGTATGTACAATCTAAGTTTATACAATTTTATGAACTAATATGAACCTCTATCATTTATGTCTATAAATGGTGCATTTTAATGCTGTGGCTAACCTATGGCTGAATACAAATAAAGCTTTACTACTACTTTTAAGTAAGAAATAAGACACAAGATGTGGTTTATGGACAGATAAGAGCACGCCCTAGGTGCACAATGGGGAACAAGGCGCTTCTTTTCTGAAAAATAAACATTGAATACATTTTGTGATCATTTACCCCTCTTGACAGTTAGATAGTAACAAAATAATTTTTATTCGATTTTCTCCTACTGCCCCCTCCTTCTCAACCTCCCTTTTTTCCCTTTCCCCCTTTTCCCTGTAATACTGTGTGATCTTGTTTGAAATCATATGGACCCGAGGCAGACCAGCACATGGGATTTAGTTTGCATTTCTCTATAAGTTGGACTGTGTGATAATGTCAGTTGAAATATAGCATAACATGAGCTGTATTTCACTATGCATCTCTGTCTCTATTCACAGGTCTCATGTACTTTAGGACCTCTAACTGTCCTTCTTCTTCTCTTATACCTCCCAAAAAAGCTAATTTCTCTTTCTGTTGATCACCATGAATTTTTGGACTGACCCATAACAATGAGGTTGATCACAGAACTCTTAACAGGCATAACAATGGTGGTATCATTTCTCTCAGATTTTTTACAAAGATGATGAGATGCAGTATTTTGTACTATAACGTTTGTTATTTTGCACTTTGAGACATGAACTTTTGACAGGGATTTGCTGTTATATTGAGCCTATGATGTTACATTGTTTTTAATGCATGTCTCTTCAGGGACTACACACATTTTTTTATATTAACACACTACTATTGGTGGATACTAGTTGTGCTGTCATATGGAGACCCTTTAAATCTGTGACCCTGATTAAAAGTCTCCACCCAATAAAGAATCCTTTATGGTGAAATGCTGGGGTAACTAGTTTTCGTGTGCTGCTTGGAAGTACTTGACCCATTAGTATACCGTTAAGAGGGCGACTGAGAGTGAGCGACTCAAATATGAGCGACTCAGTCTCAGCACCTGGAATGTGAGCTATCCTGAAAGGGCAGCGACAGGCAAAGAAGGCGAGTGGAAGGGAAGGAGGGGGAACGGAAGAGGATGGTAGGGGAATGGGAGAGGATGGCAGGTATGTGGGAGGTAGTGTGGCGAGAGGCTGCCGAGCTGGCTGTGTGGTGTGGTGGGGAGGGTGGCTGGCTACAGTGGAGAGGGTGCAAGGTTCAGGGCGGGGGAGGCGCAAACTTTTTTAGTGCGGTGGGGAGTATTTCATTTTTTTTCTTAACACAGGAGTTCCAAGCACACGCAAGCCCACTAGTAAGGACACTGAATCAACAATATGTTTTAAAAACACATTACTTTAATACATAAAAAAACATACAGTACATGGATCCCCGTCTGACATGTTTCAGGCCAACGCACTTTGATAAAGGGCGTTGGCCCAAAAAATGTCAGACAGGGATCCGTGTACGGTATGTTTTTTTTATGTATTAAAGTAATGCTTTTTTAAAAACATACTATTGATTCAGCATCCTTCTTAGTGGGCTTGCGTTTGCTTGGAACTCCTATGTTAAGATATTTAGTATGTTCCTTGAACACCACTTTTCCTTGTGTGCACTCTTGAAGAGACTATTTCATTTTTTTACAAGTTTCACCCCGTCTCCAACATGTATCCCCCTGGAGTTGTTAATCTTTAGTTACGGGATGTGTGGGGGTGCGGCTGTTTTCACCCGCTTGTCGTCGCTTCGAGTATACATCACCATTTTTATTTTCAGTGATGTACACTCGCCCTAACGGGGATCACAATTTGGCGATCGCCATTATGACATAGGACCACCCCATTTTATTAAAATGTTTAATGTGTACCAGTGGGCACTAATAAAATTAGCATTTCAGCCTTCATGTGGACTCATACTTATTCTCCGGAGTACAGTGGAGTTTGTTTTTGAGCAGTATCAAGACCTTGAACAATGCTTCGACCTTTCTTGTCAACAGCTGTACACGTCCACTGGGAGCTTAGAATTGACAATGTGCTTTGGCAGTGAAACAATCAATCAAGAGTCAAAGTCGAGTGATCCAGTTGAGTTAACCACAGGAACCTCGACCAGCCCCTCGAGTGGAACAGGCTTCATCAAAGTTGAATGGTCAGTGGAGTCAACAGAGCGGGAAAAGTGTGCCTGTTACTGGTTCCATAACCACTAATGGTAGCACTTCTTGTGCCTTTTGTAGTGAGGTGGACTCTTCTCATAGGTCTGGAGGGCCAAGTATATCTCCTGAAACTCATCCGTGTATGAACCGCCACTGCTGGGCACAGCCAAGATCAGTGCTGACACCATGGACAAGCCACCCTAGACAATACAGCCTCCCCCTCCATTGCTGCAAGCCAAGCCTCTGACCCAGCCGAAGCAAAGGGCAGTTTGCAGTCCTAAGACCTGCCTAGGAGTCTAGGTTTCAATTCTTCGAGTGACTAGGGCAGCAGAGAGATAAGTCTGAAACATTGTGTTTCTCACTCAGGCAGTAGATACACGTGTCAGGGGTATCTGTGGCCAACATCTTGTGCCTGCACACACACAGAATTTGTAACCGAGCTTCTGCCAATCCATTATGATCTTTCATTGACACAGCAAAATCAGAAGACAAAATTGCCAAAATGTAGCCAAAATACAAAGTTTTAATTTGAGGTTAACCAAGAAAAGTGCTTGAAAACTGGGATCCCTACTATCCATGTAGAGCTGAGAAGGAAAAGATCTGTTCCCTCCAGTGGAAAGAAAGATCTCAATCAATCAATCAAAATCTTTATTTATCAAGACGGGCACCATTAAGCAAGGCTCATTTGGAAGGTGGGCCTGATCATGAATACATCAAAGTACAGTACAGAAGCAAGTATACAAAAAGCAATAATATGCACGGAAGAAAAAGTATACACAGTGTATACAGTACAATACAAGGCTGAAATAAAAAAACAAACAAACAAACAAACCAACAAAAAAAAAACAGCATTATTTTACAGTTGAAGAAGTCAGCAGATGTACAATCAACCATAGGCATACAGGAGTTATAAGAAGAGATCTTTTGAGTGAGGCAGCCGGCAACTACACATATAGGGGAAAGAGGCCATGTATGGAGTGGCAGGTTAGAGAGGTAAAGAAGAAGAGGGATATATTACCGACGACTGGGGGAAAAATTGAGCTAAAACCATAGAAAGTGATGATGGCTGTCGTGTACTTGTTTATTAAGATAATGACGGAGGAGGGGTAGATAACTGGGACACTACTATGGATGGGGGTGGGACTTTAGCCAGGCTGGAGTGGACAGGGAAGGGTGGGTGCAGCAGGAAGAGTTAATAGGGAAAGAGTGAGAGCCAGGGGTAGAAACATGGCGAGCGTCAGGATGGAAAGGGGGAGTTGCGGAATTAGTGGGCTAGCAGTGAGGAAAACATTTGCAAGGTGCTTTCGTGTAGCGATCGTAGAGCGCCTTGAAGATATTCAGGCTAACAGGGCAGCTCAGCTTCAAGTTCAAGATCTGACATCAAGGGGTGAAGCCAAAGGGTATACCACCTGGGTGGCAGGAGGAGCTGCTTAGCTTAAAGATGTTCCAATGACTTAGCTGTCTCCAGCTAGACTGCCAGAGTGTGGCTAGTGCACTGAATCCCAGGTGGTACAATTACATTTTTGAAAGCATACATACATACAATCTGCCAGCAGAAACAGGCCATATGGTCTATCAAGTCTGCTCAAGTGCGCAGCTAGCTCCACTAGGATGCAGCTGCCCCTCCCCCACTTTCCTCTCTGGTAGTTTCTCATTACTACTTACCCAGACACCCCCCCATACCCTGCCCCTAACTCTTTTGAAAGTACCCACTGTCCTACATACCATCTCCTCTTGTAGATTATTCCATTTCAACACTGCCCTTTCCAAGAAATAATGCCTGCTCATCTCTCTCTCTTAAATCTGCCCCCCTCCTATCTTAGCCCACGTCCTCTGGTGTCCCTTCCCTTCCTTTCCTTGGCCTAAATAACCCATCTATGCCAGTTTTATTAAACCCCTTCAGATACTTGAATGTTTCAATTATATCCCCCCATTCCCTTCTCTCCTCCAGGGTGTACAAACTCAGATTCTTCAGTCCATCCTCGTAGGGTTTACCTTCCATTCCATGTATCATTTTTGTTGCCCTATGCTGCACCCCCTCTAGCAGCCTTATATCCTTCTTCAGATACGGCTGCCAGAATTGTACGCAGTACTCCAAGTGCAGCTTGACTAAAGATCTGTAGAGAGGCAGGATCACATCCTTATGTCTGGACGAGATCCCCCTTACAATACACCCCAGCATTTTATTAGCCTTGGTTGCAGCTTTTCTGCTCTGGGCAGAGTTGGTCATGCTCTCTGTTATCCCTTCCAGGTATTTCTCTTCCTCGGTGATCCCCAGTCTCACCCCCACTCAACTAGTACTCCCTCCTCGGGTTCTTCACCCTGAAATGTGTAACTTTACACTTTTTTGCATTGAAACCCAGTTGCCACCTTGTCGGCCACTCCTCCAGTAGCTCTCTCCACCCCTCTACATCATCCACTACTGTTCCTATCTTGGTATCATCCACAAACAGACTAATTCTGCTCCTGACTCCGTGTGAGATATCAGATATGAACAGCCCAAACAATACCGATCCAGCACAGAGTCCTGCAGCACCCCCACTAGTTACAGGTCTTGGGAATGAGAGTCCTCCACCACCACCACCCTTTGCTGCCTCCCCTTCAGCCAGTTCTCAATCCAGTAAGCCATCCCCCCCCACCCCTATGGATCTCAGTCCCCCCCCCAGCCACCCATGAGGCACTGAATCAAAGGCCTTGCTGAAGTCCAGATACAGGACATCTACTGCATGGCCCCTATTCAGCTCTCTTGTTACCCAGTCATAGTACTCTATTAGGTTGGTCTTGCAAGATCTCCCAGAAAATAACTCATACTACTGCTTATCCTGTAAAACCCTATTTCACATAATCAGTCAGACCTGAGGCCCCTTGGACACAGTCTACCACAAGCCGAAATGCATGCTGGCACCCTCCCCCAGGCAGAGAAGTACACTATCCTGGGGGTAGCTATGACTACACATGGCTCTGTACCAGCCAGTGACACCTTTACAGATTAGCAACCATGACTATGGTTTACTCCTAAATTTGTGGATAGCCAGTCCAGTTGTATGTGTTCCTTCCAACAGTACACTGATGGTCCTAATGACCCAAAGTAATTCATTCCCTTGTCCGGCCCAACTCTGTGGGACTTAACAGACCCCCATTCTTGCCGGGCCCCATATTTTAATGAACCAACAGCAGTTATTTTACACCACATTTTACCTAGGGGTGAACTTGCTATACTTTTTAAGGTACCTTTACTGAGTGCATCCATGAAGGTTAACTTACAGACTGCTCATTCCCTTGGGTACTTCTCTGTGAGAGTGGACCCACAAGAATCCTGGCAAATTCCACTAAGAGAAGGCCCACCACTACTCCCAGGTGCCAATCGGGATGGGTGGTCATTCTCTTCTCAGTGCAGGGCTACTCAGATCTCCCTCATCTGCCAGACTAGTCTACACAGGGCCTTTCCCTGCTCTAGGAGGAGGAGGAGGCTCTTGTCTACAAATTCTGAAACCAGGGTACCCTGAACTTCTCAGGATCTACTCTTGAACTCAGCTCTCAACTAGCCTCCCCTATTTTAAAGAGTAAAGGCAGAGGGCAGGGCCATAAATATTCATGACCAGGCTTCTGGTGGGTTAAGACAGGAAGCACAGAGCACAAACTTCAAACACCCTGTTTCCTAGCTGAGGCCCACTAGAGAGCAGCTCTCAGGGCCAGTCTTAACTCTTCAAGTGCTCATTAGTAACCTGCCTCAAGCTCGGAAGAAGAAAGAGGCTGGTTACATTCTTGTCCTCTCAATAAAATGTCTCAGCCCCTAGGTCCACTAAAGCCAATGCTAGCAGCGGAATAAACTTAGACAATGACTTGTTTGGGCTTTACATCCTTTCCAAATTCAGCAAGATCCCCTCCAGCCTGCCATCCACCAAAACCAATCTACCCAAACTATCTAAATAAAATAAATACCCTGGCAATTACCGTTTTACTGCCTCTACCGCTCAGTTTATTTCCTTTTTTTTCTGCAGAGATTTACAACCCCCTCTGCTTTGTACTATAAAGCTGCCATATACCTTCCCCTTCCCCCAGGCTTTACCCAACTTCTCCACCTTATTTCTCAGCAGGTGCATCTCCAGTATGAGTGTAGTCTGTGTCCCCCGTTTTGTCTGGTGGGTAAGTATCCTCTTCCTCTTGACAGGACTACTGAGCACCCATACATTCCACATTACTAACCTAGCCACCATTCCCCTCCTCACCTCCATAGCCTCTGATAATCCTTTAATTCAAGTGAAAAAAAAAAAAAAAAAAATCAGCCAACAGGGCTAAGAAACAAAGTGAACTGCAAAATCCATACAGGCCTAGTAACACTGTCCCCATAGCTTGTGAGGGAACCACAGCTGCCCTCACCTTTCCCTCCATCATTCTCTCCTTACTGGTTTATGGCTACCAAAACACCCAGTTACTGAAGCCCTAGCCCCTCTACTTGGGCCTCCACATTGCTGTACCCCCCCTTTCACGCCAAAATCATGTTATTGTTGAGTGGTCACTCACAGCAAATCTGATGTTCCTCAAATCATTAGACAGAAGAGCTGTGACTTCCGATTCCACCACCGACAGCAATGGTGGCTTGAGTGACAGCTCTCACCCTCAGCTGACAAAAGTCGACATCCACCCTGACCAGAACGACTTGCTTGATCCAGGAAAGAGATGTGAATGGTACATATTCATGGACCAGCCTAAGCAGCAGCAAAAATTGGCATCCCAAAGTAACGAGATGAAAAGATCTACCATCCACAGATGCAGCCCCAATAACTTGCCTTCCAGGGCCTTGGACATCACTATGGTGTTTGGAGGAGAGGAGGATGCGGCATTCTGCCCTGGATTCATCACTACCAGAGACAGCATGGCTGCTATTCTAAAAACCCTCCAACACATAGATGCCAATGCAGCTGATACCAAGAGTGATATTAAAAAACTAGAGCAAAGGCCAATGGTACTAATACGGGCAAAACCATCAAAACATGGAGGGCCATATGTACAAATGCCCATAGCCTGGGTAACAAGATCTCCGACCTAGTGGCCTTGATAGCAGAGGGAGACCTGGATATTGTGGAAGTCAGAGAAACATGGTACATAGGAAGCCATGACTGGGATATTAACACACCTGGGTACACAGTCTACAAGAGGGACAGAGAGGGCAAAAAAGAGAGGAGTGGCAGCCATCTGCATCAGAGAGAGGATCAAAGCAACTGAGATAAAGAGGAAACAGGGAGGAGAGGAGGCACTGTGGGTCACCCTGGAGACAGGGAATGGCACCACTATCCATACAGGGGTTATCTACAGACCCCAGCACAGGGGGAGCAATAGATAGGGTGATGGTAGAAAACATCCTTAAAATGTCCAAAAAAGGGGAAGTGTTGTTGGTAGGGGACCTAAATATGCCAGATGTCAACTGGAACACCTATGGAGCAGCCACTTCCAGGAGCAGCGACATCCTGGATGCCCTGCATGAGGGCAGACCTCAGACAGCTAATGGCAGAACCCACTCGTGAGGGGGCAATACTGGACCTGCTGCTCACAAATGGAGATAGAATAACAGATGTATCAGTGGGTAGCCATCTCGGGGTCCAGCGATCACCATACAGTATGGTTCAAGGTAAAAACAGTAAGAGGCAACCCACACAAAAGCAAAGGTCCTAGACTTCAAAAGGGCAGACTTTGCAAAAATGGGAGAATGCCTCAAGAAAGCGCTGGCAAAGGGAGAAGTGGGGTAGAGAAGCCGTGGGAGCAACTCAAGAAGGCCATAACAGAGGCAACAAGCCTTTGTGTGAAGCAAGTTAACTAGGCAAAAAGGAAAAAAATTATGGTTTTCTAAAGAAGTGGCAGGGGAGGGTAGAGAGAAAAAACGGGCATTCAAAAAGTACAAGGAAACACAGAAGAAGACAGGGAACTGTATCAGACAAAGCAGAGGGAGGCGGTGAAAGCGGTCAGAAGTACAAAGGCACAAACAGAAGAAAGGATAGCCCAGACAGTAAAGGAAGGGGACAAACCCTTTTTCAAGTCCATTAGGGAAAGAAAAAAAAAACAAGAGAGGGATAGTGAGGCTAAGCAAAGGAAGGGGGGAGTTGATAGAGGGGAACTTAGAAAAAACTGACATCCTGAACGAATACATCTGCTCAGTATTCACAAAGGAAGAGGAGGGGGAGACACAGAAATTAGGCAGTAAAAAAAAAAAAAAAATCACAGGGAAAGTTTTGTATGATAATGTGCTCCCTGATAAAGTGTTTGAGGCACTCCTTTAAACGTGCAGATTCTGTTTTATAAAAATCTCATCTTACGCCTTTGTGTCCTTGTAAATTCGCGGGGAAAATCTGTATTGGTCTCTTAAATGGGCGTAAGAGAGATCTATTGATTTATGTTTATTTGTTCTAAAATAACAGCGATATTGTGTGCACCTGAACAGTAATTCTATTGCCGGTTGGAGCGCTGATCCTGTGACACTCTGCCGATGCTGAATTTGAAAGGATTTTATCATGATAAAATTATGCTGTGTTTTTTAGCCTTACGAACTCTCGAGTTAGAGAGACTATTCCGTTTTCATAAAGGAGCTGTATTATTTTCACGTTAGGCCTTCGTCTGGTTAATGGCTATGGAAATGAATTGTTTCTTAAATCCAATGGACCCCATGATTGCACACTATTATAGGGGCTTGGCTGAAGTCGTTGGCTTTCTTAGGATTAAGAGTTATGGCTGATGTCTGGTGCAATCACAAAATGAGCTACACGAGGACTCCGCGATGTGGAGCCATTGGCCATAAATAATTGCAATATGGCTGAAGTTAATACCTGCTTGCTAAGATACGAAACACAATTTGCCTCTTTTTAGTTACAGTATTTTATGTCTCCAATAATTCCTAGATGGCATGATTTTTTGTTTTGAAATTTCTACTCTGATAGACTAAATTATGGACTCTTGAGTTACTGGAGCCTTGTCAAGGCACGGCTTCTGTTACCTGAGCCTTAAATCAGATTTGAGAGATTTTATAAGTGATATGAACACATAACTGTTTACAGCTGCATTGCTGACATCATGCCAAGTGCTGGGAACATATACTGGGATGTAGTTATCAGTTAGATGTAATAACTGTGAATGTATTTTAGTTAACATAATAACAGAATATAATTGAGTTGGGCAATTATATTTTTCCAATAGAACTAAGAGACTGGGCAATTGTACTTATATAGAATGAACACATTTCTGTTATTGGAAATGTGAGAATTGACTATTGTTCAGTTTTATGAAAATGTGATTTCTGACACAGTATTTCAGTCATATACCTGCTTTTCTGATCCATCATAAAATATTTCTGCTTTAGATGTTTTTATGTTGTAATGGTTTTTTAACCGAACAACAATAACATTTTGACTTGACTTGAATATCGGGTTTTAGGGCCAAATCCCATACCCAAGACCCCCCACACCGGCCAATCAATAAACTTTTTGAAACACCCAGTAAGTGAGGACTTAATGTGAAGTGTATGGGCAAAGAAGACCTCAACTACAATGGTAAAAAAGGTCTATATAGACCAAAATTTTCCACCAGACATTTTGCAGAAAAGAAAGCAGGTCTTCGCAGTAATTAAACAGCTAAAAAAAAAACTGTGTCAGTCCAAATCAAGTACCATGCTAAACTGGCGCTATATGAGGATTCCAAAGTTAAGACATATGATTTTTTTTTTACTACAAGCTGACAAAATGCTCAAGTTGAAACCCTTGGTGTCACCCTCTGGGAGCAACTGTAAGAGCTATACAAGTGTGACATGCTACAAATGGCATGGACACTAGTGGGGAAAGGGAAGGGACAAGCACCAGGCACCGAAACAAGAGGGGACCACCACTTGAACTGAGACTGGATCTGAAGCGCATGTACAAAATGCAGATGAAAAGCAGCAGCACCTGAACTGGCTATTTGGACTGAAGCAGAAATGTGAGTAGCTTCTCTCTCTTTATTACCCCTCTGTTGAGGTCCTCACGGAACTGTGTGCCAGACAGTAAAGAACTGTTTTTCTTTATGGACTCAGAGTAGCAAACCATTAAAAGTTGGCCCCAAACAAGCCACACAGTGGGATCAGCCCACCACAGACCACATATCTTTGAACAGACCTGACCCAGCTGGAGGACAAACCCCTTTAATTATTTCAATGTGTGGCCACTATGGTGAATCGGGGGTAAGCCTGTATAAACACTACTCTGACTCTAAACACTGAACTTTGGACATATCTGATGACCAGCCTAGCCCATCCCCAACATGCTGTAGGTGCAAAAGGGGGATCTGTGCCTACTTTGCCCACAGGGAATGACCACACCAGGCAGAGACAGGGTACCAAGCAGCCTCATGATGGCAGAGACAGTCTGCACCATTAGAGGCCTGTGCACTCAGAGTAACGAACTGTAAGTCACATCAATAATTTTGGTGTATAACATTAATCCATTTTCTTCACAATACAGTCTGGCAGGCTTTATGGCCTGAGGGCATTTGGGGCTGTGTGATTTCTGTAGAAGGGTGCACTGGATGTGGGAAGGAAGGGAGCTATGATGGCAACTGGATCAGTAGCAAAGAGGAAGGAATGTATACAAGGAGGAAAGTGGGAAGGATGCTTATTGGCAAATGGGGTTACTCTGCAGGCCTCCCGAGGCACTCTGTGCATAAATAACAATGACCATCACAGGCTAGGAACCAGGAGGGGACTAACAGAGCCAACCGTCAAATCATGGTTTATCCAATACTCACCAAAGGAGTCGTCACTGGCTGGGTGTTATTGGGGTCGGGAGGGGGCACTGCTGAAAGTAAAAACACTGGAAGCATTAAGCTAGTGTAATGCCTAGATGGCGCTATCCCAAGGGCTACTACCCCTGCCTGCTTGGCCAGTAGCAGGTTAAAGGGCCTGGGTACTGAAACGGGTGCCTCCACCCGGAGGTCAGGGCTGTTAGCGGTCAAGCTAACCTGGGCACAGCCCTCCGGGACACTGTAACCCCCCTCTTTCCCTTCTAGTGGCCTGAACAATATACAATAATCACTTTCACAACGACCCTTATTCACCATGCAATTACCCACACTGTTTGCACTTAACGCCAGGGCTGGTTCCTCTAACTTGACCCTGGGGATCCCCCCTGTAAAACAAGGTTATGCACAGCAAATAGCAACAGTACAGTACTCTTGGCACAAACTGGAACCACAGTCAGGTTAAATGCAAAAAGAGTTAGATCTGATTTATTCAGGAGACTTAAACAAGGGAAGGGCGTAATCAGGTTGATTTGCTTAAAGACTATATCAATCAGACAGTTATGCATGCACTTCAGAGTACCCAGGTAGGAAGATGGTGGGCTAGCCTGGAACGTTGCCTAGGGTAGGCCAGCTCGCAGATGGTTGGGACCCTGTGATGGAAGAAAGCAACATGCACAACACATACTATTTGTAATCTGGAGCCGGAGGGCTCAGTTTGTGACAGAAAAGACAACAAAGTAATCATATGACACTTTAGATTTAGCTGATGTTGCAGGGAGCTACCCTGATGTTTACCCATGATACCCAATACGGGACACAGGCAGGACAAAATCAAGACAGCAGGTTGTTGAACTGGAGTGCCAGGAGAAGCAGGGCCCACACGAATTATTGAGGTGTCGTTCCTGTTCAAAGTGTGAGCAGGGGGCTGATCTCCAGGCAGGTCTCTTGTCAATGGTTTTCTCTGTGCAGTGGGTAGTCTGGCTGGGCCAGTGTGGTAAAGCCCAGACCCAATGAAGATGAATAAGGATTCAGTCTGTGGGAGCTGGATGCAGCCTCCAGCAAGCAGAACACAGTTCAGCACACAGTGGGGGAACCAAATCACAACCCACTAACAGCACATTTACATGTAAGAAATTCTACTGTACCAGACAGATTGCTATCCAGTCGCAATTACAGAGTCTCTGCACAAACCGGGAGTTCAAAGGTGACTAGAAATCCTGACAGGCAGATCGCATTCAGCAAATCTTCAGTCTTCTTCAGGTTAAAGCCTGGTCACACTTCTGTGGCTTAAATCGTCCTCACAATTCGGATTCAGTCCGAATAAATTTAAATTTCCCTATCAGGGACAGCAGGCAGACAGGCAGGCCAAAACTCAGCCCTTTCACAGTTCTCCTGTGCGAATTACACAGGGGCTTCTGCTTGAATCACTCAAGCTGTTACCACTTTCACTTCCCAATTCAAACTGACAAACTGCAAGCAGTCTGGGACTTTCCCCAGAATCCAAAAGGTTTGGTTGGCTGATTCCTCTGTCAGTCACAACAAGGGCCCCCCCCCCACCCCCAGGTTCATTTAGGTGCCAAAATGTAAAAACTACAATTCCTACAGAATTTTGCTCCCACAAAGCCCCTGGGGACAGGCTCCATTTTAAAGTTCCCAAATGTACTGACTGGCCCATTTCAACAGTCCAGGACCAAGATGGTGGAGATAAACAGAAATGTCCATGCTACAAAGAAGGCAGGTTAGACAAACTGCAATATTATTACTATTCTAATAAATGATCGGCAAACAAGTACATCTTCTAACAGAGCTCCCCTCTCAAATTATGACTGCAATCCAGGCAGCTCTTAAAGAGATAGCAGACAGAGGCTATAGAGGCACTCTCTGGCAATACATTTAAACTGCTAAAACACAGGACACCAGCCTGGCAGTGAGCATTTAAGCAAGCTCAAGGAAGACTTTTCGGGAACCCCCATTTGTACGGGGGTTACACAAGAAAGGACCCATTTAAACTCAGAGGGCTTATCCCAGGTGGTGGACTACAGACAACCAGGCAAGGGGCTGCCAAATAGCAAATGACCTCGGGGGGAGGGGGAGAAAGAGTTCCTTACTGGAGCCATCTGGCTTGTCTCACTGCAGGGCAAATAAAACCCCTCAAGTTCCCGAAGAGGTTAGGGAGTAGACCCACATTTCCTTACCAGGTGCACTGTGTGTTCTAAACGTGTCTTCATGTGTTTCAAGGGAAAGGTACTCAAGTTCTACGATTTCACTGTTACATGTGGGTTTATTTCATACTAGGTTTGTTTTATAATATTTAAGTTTTACAGCACAGTATGATGTACTGTCCAGGATAGCTTTGGGAGGGGAGTACTGCTCCCAGGCACAGTGTATTTTAGACACCCCAATTGGAGATAGCACCACAGAACTGCCCAGCAAGATGGGTGGCACCACAGGGAAGCAACACACGTAACAGGCAAGGTAAGCAGAACGATCATTCAAATAGCCAACTTGATGGTGGAACAAAATACTCACTGAAGGATAGCTATTTTCATGTATGGGACATAACCTAAATATCATCTCCCACAATGTTGAGGGGCTGCGATCAGCAATTAAAAAGGCCAGGTTCCTAAAAGCGTTGAAGGACCTTCACTGTGATATACTGTAAGCCCATTACAGTAGACTAGACTTCCAATGACAAAGCATTTAAAACTCAACAGAAAATGGGTAGAGGAAGTGGTAGCTGCCTCCAACCATCGCAAATACATGGCTGGAGTAGCATTCTTATTAAAAAGGGCCTTCCATGGAAGGTGACTGAGATACTCAGACAAAGAGGGTAGAGTTGTTTTTATCACCCCATAATCCAGATAGCAGGTGATGAACATTGTAAAAGTTTACAACCCTACCCCAGTGACCTCCCCTTTCTATAGACAACTGCTTCAGAAACTCACCACCATAACTCCAGGGACCTTGCTTGGGGGGGGGCTGGAACATAGTTGAGCATCCAGACATGGACCAGTCATCAGGAACCAAGGCAATAGGTAAAGCAGTGGGAAGATGTCTGAAGAACTTGGAGGAAATGTGGATGGTGGTCCCCCTCTAGGCAATTAAACCCCAAGGTTAGGAATGTACCTTCTATTGTCTGCCTAAAAAAAGTTATTTGAGAACAGATAAGTTCTATATTACTAAATCTCAGCTGACAATAATGCATAGGGTGGAAATACTACCAATAACCCTGTCAGAACATTCCCTCATCAAACTACAATTTAGACTAGGCTCAGAGGCCATAGACCCTCATAGAGGTTGAATGCCAGGCTGAACAATAGCATTTTTGTCAACAAAATAATAGACAAGACAAAAACACAGCTTAGCTTTAATACAGTCCGAGACTCTGCCCAAAAGTTCATACGGGATGGGCTGAAGGATGTTCTATGGGGCCACATTATAGCATATGCCTCCCATTAAAAAAAAAACAGATAAAGGCTAGAAAAGCAGAAAAAACTCTTGGCAAAGCTGCAAAAGCTAGAACTGGATTATAACCAGACACACTGAAACAGGTTCAAGAGGTATGTGCAGGGCTTGACACTATAGCTCAGAATAAGGAAGAGGCTCAGTTGAGAGTTCTCAACCAAAGATATAGTCCAAATTCAAAAACAGAGCTAGCCAACTATTGGCATTTAGTTTGTGGATAGGCATACAGCGAAACTAAAGAATGGAGATGACCCAAAAGAAGCCAGCTTTAGGCTCAGAGAAACAGCAGCAGCACTTGAGAGGTTCTATAGGAAGCTGCATGGAAAGGAAAGGGGAGTGAATGCAGAGCAGAGCATTCAGAATTTTTTGGGAAAGCACAGCTCCCTAAGATTACGCAGACACAAACGGAGATGCTTAACAAGCAGGTTACAGGGGACTATTTAGCTCAGGTGACAAAGGATCTTCTCAACAGCAAATGTTCAAGCCTGGATGGGTTTGGACCTGAATTTTATAAAAACCTTTCTCAGCAGATCTAACACCAACTTAAACACACCTTTTCAACAGTATACTGGACAAAGGGGACACTCCCCACATATGGAAGGAGGCATATATCACAGTTCTTATTAAACCGGGTAAGGACTCAAGGATTGACAAATCTAAAAATGAAGTACTTATCCAGGACAAGTAGCTGAAGTAAAATAGTAGTCCCAATGTGCAAATTAGTGGTGCAGGGACAAATCGGCATATTTTAATAAAATAAAAATAAGAGTTAGGGTGTAAATGCTTTTCTGCTTCTGTGTTACTAAACACTGTGTTTTTTTTGTCTTTTTTTATATGTTGTCACAAGAAAATGTTCTCACACCACTGAGCACCACAGTGCACACTAGGCAAATGCCACACCGAGGAAAATTAGTGATTAATACTACTTGTGGCTTCGAACCTGCAATACTACGTCTGTCTGAGAAGGGAGCTGGAATTGGGAAGGCAGAGCAAAATACTTTATGGCACAGCACACAGTCACAGTGTTGTAATACATTTAGACAAACTCCACACATTACGCACACCACTTGGTATGTGAAAGAGAAGACTATCACATGTCTGGGTAAGATTCAGTGAGATTTTTTAACGCTACAAAAGGCCAGTTTGTTGGTAATGTTTAGCTCCTAGCATGCCTGCCTTTAAGTCGTTCCCCATAATAATCCCGGGAATCCCCAGCCCATGATGTCACACCCCCCCCAAACTCATTGACAGTTCTTTTCTTAACCCGATCCTCACTTCTTTGCTTTATTCCCCCCCCCGTGCATGTTTTTTTATTTTTAAGTAGAGAGCCCAGTGCTACACGAGCACAGCGTGTCCGTCCCTCTGACAGTATGGCACGATGCATGTGCCGTCTGAATCCACATTCCAGCCCGCCCCTCCACTGTGGCCTCTTGCCATGACTGACAGACAGTCTCTCAGAAGATATTGGCTCACTAACCTGTCAGTTCTGCTGCTGCTGATATTGCTGTTGCAGAGATGGCTGTGTGGGAGGGGATGGGGAGGGTCAGAGTCATGACACTTCTCCCTCTCCGTGTGGCTGCTGCGTCCATGCTCGCTCCTGTTGCTCCTGCTAGTGCACACCATGGCAGCTCTCTTCTGGCTCCCATGTGGTGATGCTGAAGTCAGTCATATGACCGGCCAGCCGAGGAGAAGCAGCTGTGGAGCTGGTGGGCAGCATCTAATGGTGAAGACTGAAACTACATTAAGATAAAAAAAAAAAAAAAAAGAAGAAAGGTGGTTGGGTTAAAAATGCTTATCCTACACAGAAACGTGTAGCCCGGGATGTTGGGCTATGGGATTTGTCGAACCCTCACTACACTGCAGATCTTACCAGACCCATAGCCCTCTTGAACCAAGATACAAATATTTTTGCAAAAGTGCTAATCAACAGGCTGCAGCAGGTAGTGGGCTCAGTACCTCAGTTCTGTATGTACATTTTATTGTTCTGCTTGTTGAGTCATCGTTTAAGTTATTGTTCTGTTATGTTCTTATTTTCCTCTTCCTCCTCCATCCCAGGATGCAAGGACACATCTGGAAACAAGCTATTATCTGTTCAGTATATCTTTCCTGGTGAAACTTTTTAACTAACTAAATGTTTATCAGCTGGTTCCAAGCACTCTGTTGTGAGCCCACAGCAAAAGTGAGGGCTAATAGGGTGCTGTCAGACAAAATACTGATGGAAACAGGGACGAGACAAGGCTACCCGTCTCCCTTTTATTTGCCCTTAGCCTAGAGCCCTTAGTGGTGGTAATAAGAGCATTACCAGACATTCAAGGGATTAGGGTTGGGAGAGAAGATATGTGCATATCCTGATATGCGGAAGATACACTCTTGTTTACACAGGACCCAATGAACAGTTTACCACACCTGTGATGCATCTTGCGAGAATATGGGCAATTCTCTGACTTTGAAGCCAATATGGAGAAATCAGAGGCACTGCTTCTTTTTAGACAGGCACTCCAAGAGTGGGTACAGAAATACCCTTATAAATGGGTCACTTCCCATTTCTGATACCTAGGGATACAACTACCTAGGGACAGATTCAAATATATGAATTTATTTACTCTCCTCTTCTCCAGTCTATACAACAAGACTTAAAAACGGTGGGTGGAACCCGTGACTATCATGGGCAATGTTAAATATCTTTGAGGAAGAATATCCTCCCCAGATTTCTGTTCCTCACTGCCGGTTAATACCCTCAAAAATACCAGGAAAAGGATCTGAAAAACATAGTCTAAGTTCATCTGGGGGAAGAGATAGGCCTAGGATACCATGGGAAATGTTATTATTGGCCAGAGGTAAATGGGGATTAGGGGTGCTTGACCTACACGTATGTTTTCAGGCCTGTCAAATGCAGCTCTTTATGATGCAATTAGGTCTAGACAGAACACCAAGCTGGGTAGCCTTGGAAAGGGAGGAGGAACAAGTACTGCACACTTTGGCTGGCCAGGACCCTAAGGAGCTGAAGCAGCTTGGTAAAACCACAACTAAAGTAGTGTTTGAAACACGGCAAACAACCCTGCAAGAGGGAGACAAATTCACAGGGGTGTGTGTGGGTTCATCACGATTAGGGGGGCAGTGGGCTTTTACCCAGTGAGAATAGACCCAACTTACAAGAGATGGGAGAGGGCTGGAATAACTAGACTGGGGCAGCTATATAATGCAGGCTGTATAAAATTATTCATGCAACTTGGGGGGGCCGGGGTTCACCTGCCCCAGCAGAATTTTTATTGCTATTTATAAGTAAGAGACGTCACACTAAAAAAAAAAAAAAAAAAAAAAAAAGTAAAGCACCCACCATATCTCAATTAACACAGATGTAGGCACCTGAAGGCTCTAATGGAAGCAGTTACAGAGGAAATGTGACTCACCCACCCCTGCCAGAAAGCCCTGATGACCTGTCAGACTAAATGGGCGAGAGAAGCTGAGATAGACTTAATGATGAATGGGACAGATGCTGGAGTAATACCTCCAAAGTCTCAGCTCCAATAACTGGAGAGAACACGATGGAAGGTGATGTCCAGATTTTTTAAGACTCTGGCTATCATGGCTCACTTCGGCCAGAAACATATAGATAGGGGCTGGGGACTATGCACTCAGAAGAGCCATCACAAACATATTTTCTAGAGCTGTCCCAAGATGAAGAATGACTGAGATAATGCAGCCACAGCAGCAGGGCAAATACCTCCCCTCCCCCCTCAAAAATAACATTGACAACTTACTGTGAGGGCTTAACCCAGCAGGGGGTAAGAGCAAAAGGGAAAATATATTTATGCCACATTCTAATTGTGGCAGCATCAAAAGCCATCACACAGAGGTGGTTACAACCTGTCCCTCTACAGGAAGATAGGTGGCTACATAACAGTAAACAGATACTGATAACGGAATAGCTAATAGCCAAGCTGAGACTCACGGCCAAAACAATAAAATCTTTCTGGTTGCCTTTTTTTGATTATATGGAACTGGTAGAAGGTACTCCAACCCTGGAGCAACTAGCTAACCAACTCCATGAGCAAAATACATGGGACCATTTCGAATCTGAATTAAAGACGAGGGCCCCGATATTCAAACTTGAGTCCAGCTATGCCGCAAGTGGTTGCTCTGTGCTTCTGAGTTGTGGCGGAGCACAAAAGTGATCTTGGCTGAATATATCATAAAATGAATGTGGCGCAACTATGATGTGCCGGCGCATCACCCAGACAGGTCTGAATACCTGGAAAGCGAGTGCGCCAGTGCAGCTAGAGATGCACAAGGTGCAATTTCCAAACCCAGACATGCTAATGAGGCCGTCATGCATGCAGGACACAAATGGAGCCATCTGCATGTCATTATGGACCCATTTGCATGAGTTGTGCACGGCTGGCCTGGCAAAATGTGCATGGCGCCCTTCCCATGCATGCAGTAATGATACCAGTCAGTCTAGTGGCTCCCTCCCATCCCTGAGACCCGATCCCTGTAAATGTCAGAAGATGATAATCCCTGATAGTCTAGTGGACCCCCTCCCATCCCGGAGTCCTGATCCTCATAAATTTAAGAGCACAATAATCCCTGGTAGTCCAGTGGTACCCCCTACCCCCATCCCTGAGTCCAATCCCCATAAATAACAATATAAGAAAACCTGGTGGTCTAGTGGTACCCCCCCCACCCACATAGGACCCTCATCCCATGCCACTCCCCCATCCCAGCAGTGGCCGTACATTGGCGGGCAGCAAAACCCACCCCCCAACACCTCCATGGCTACCTGCCGAATGACAGCATACAGTATCCCCTGCAAGCTCATTGTGCGACACTGTTGACCAATGGGCTTGCAGTGTGTACTGTACACTTTCATTCACTGGACCACCAGGGTGTATTTTGACAGTTACGAGGATCAGGACTCAGGGATGGGAGGAGGGTCCACTAGACTACCAGAGTACGTACGGTATGTGTCCCTACAGTTCGGGGAGTCGGGGCACAAGAGGGGCAGCCATCCAGGGGCTGGCAGATGCTGTGTTGCACCATGCATTACAGCAGCCCGCCTGTGGGTGGCTACAAGTTTTCTACAGGTATAACTTTGTGCCCATGTATGCAGCTCATCTCCGATATGTGCCGGCAGATGCGCTGCACATTTTGGCTGAATATTGGGTTGTGCCGCATATGCATGAGCACGCCCCCTTGAGATACGCTGCATACATTATAGATGAGCCTCGGCGCATCTGGAGTTGCACAGCGCATCTCCAGGGTTTGAATATGGCCATGGGGTGCAATTCAGGAGGTGCGTTGACACAACTCAGTTACGCCACGTGCATCTCCTTTGAATATCCTGGCCTAGCTGTCCACTTGTGCATAATGAAATCACCATATTCTGTAATTCTTATTTGTACTTTGTGTCCTTTACTTTGGTCAGTTTTCTTTTCCCTGGTTACCTGCAAAGTGAGACACAGCTTTACATGAGATGTTGATGGATTATACTCCAACAAGTATTACGAATTAATGGACTTTTTTTTTACTGTCATATATTTTGTTTTTTTCCTCACTTATATGGTAATGTGCCTTGGTGCTGGAAAGCTGAAAAAAGCTCATCAAAGTATTATTTAAAAAAAAACTAAGAGCTGTGGGGTTACTCATGCTTCCATATATAAAACATATGAACATTAATAGCCTGTAGAAACTTCACATATTGTAAAGCATAACCTAGAGACGTGGCCCAGTTAGTTGTGTGGGAACGTCCCAGTAGTCCCTCCAGTTTGTCAGGCCATGGTGCTCCATTTCTACACTCCCCTCTGGGCCCATCTGTTGAGATGCTGTCATCCTCTATGCTGCTCCTGGGGGCCATCTCCATCCCCTTCAGCCACGCTCCTCCATTCAGCCTTCTTGGTCTTTTGGATGCCTGAGCCAACCTCTGCAGAAAGCATACCCTGTTCTTCTGCAGGCAGGTAAACACATGCATATTCCCTCCACTGTACGTCTGCAGCACCGTGGGTAGTCCCGGTGAACATCGCAGGCTGCACTTTCCCGCCAGGTATCTAACTCGATCAAAAGGCTCGCACTATTCGGTAATTCATTTTGGGAGGTCTGGCTGCAGCGATAGCTGATGCACTTGCCACACTGAATGCCTCTGCATTTCCTTGTTTTTTTTCAGAAGCATCTCACAGTCCTGGTAGCACAACAGCCACAAGATTACCTGCCTCAGTGGGTCTTTGTTCTGGTTTGGTCTCCTGACCTGGTATCCTGTGGGCCCTGTCTATTTCAATTAAGGAAGGCCAGAAACAGACCAGTACCTGTGGAAGCACCTCTTGCTAGAATTCGGTAGTGTTCTACTCCCCTGGCAGCTCAAATATTCAAAAGTTGTTTCGCCTGCTCTGCATTTAGAGGTCATTAACCTTTAACCAGAGTTGCTGGACCTGGCACTCTGCTGCTTCCACTCACCCGTCTGAATTATCTTCCCACCCATGCACTCTGCCTTCCCATTTTTCAAGCTCACCTGTGAAGCCCACCACCAGCTCTTTTACATCCTTGACAAAGCTACCCGGGCAGATAAACTCACTGTTTTCTAGCCAGCTCAGTGGTGGGGAGACCTAAGGCACTGGTGCCTTACCTCCTGCCATGTTGGTGACCTGAGCCTGGGAACAGACTTGGGTCACCAGGGTTTGTTGGGGTGAGAGAGAGGATCAAACGTCCAAGGAACTGCTCTCCTATCCCAGGCAGATATGCTGGCTTGGCCTTAGACTGCCAACAGGTGGAAGTCTTGCGGCAGTGCAGCACAGGTGGCAGAGAGGGGAAGGAGCTGTGGGAACATCAAGGCATTTGTACCTCCACACATGTGCCTGATGTCCTATGGCAAGGAGCGTGGAGAAAACCCGGAAAAAAAAGACATCAGGGGCTTAATGAAGCTTTGCCTGCTTGTCCTCAAGTCCGCTCTGCTACAAGCTCACTGCAAATCCATCCTGTACTGCTGTACTGGGGGGGATGGCCCTCCTCCCTCTGACCCCACCACAAGGGGTAATTAATGGGAGAACCCTCACTGGGGTGAGTCGCAGGGGCTGGCTTGGGGAAAGAAGGAGAGGGCTGATTAGCTGCCCCTAGATGATGGTGGCATGAAAACCTATTTACTGTTTTATTGACACCACAAAGTTGTTTTTTGTTTGTTCTTACTTTCTGTCCCCTCCCCACCACCACCACCTGGTGCTGCACAACTCCCCAGCTCATCCCACTGTCTGCCCAGGTCTCCCCATGGAGTGCTGGCTTATCTCCCGGTGAGGTTGCAGTGGGGGCCCCATACCCCTGCCCCAAGGAATCAAGTCTCTGTCAGGGACCTACAGCAGCAATGCAGCTGGTTGGGGAGGACCACTAGACAGGCCCTCACATCGGTGTTGCTCTATGTGGTATATTTTGTATACACCCCCGAGTGTGACAGGCCATGCGATGTCACAGCTTATGCCGCCGGCCATCGCACTGTCCCCTATTGGTGGGGCACTGGGGCTACGATACCTTAGCCGACGCCAGAGGTCAGGCCACCCCGGACCAAGGAACCTCGGAGGAGCTGAGCAGTCCAGCGGACGCTTAAGACTTTCTCTCCCTGCCAGCCTCCGCACCTGAGTCCACTCCTGAACCCAGGTCACCAGCATCGCAAGCGGAAATCCAATCGCTGAGCCGCGGGCTGGCTCGCAACAGTTTTTTTTTTTTTTTTTTATCTCTTTAAGCTTTTGGAGGTGGACTTGTGTGCCGACTGCAGTAAACCACCAATTTTTAGGTTTCTGTTTATGTAACAAATGTATTGTTACGACAACGAGTTTCAAAAGTGTCTCACTGTTGGGTCCAATGGAGCTCAGGCTGCAGGGGGCTTGACAATGACAGCCCAATGACCAGCACAGGCTGATCATGACAGAGTTCTCTGATTGTGCGGTGAAAACTGTGTAGCTGAAAGGTGTGAGCTGCTCCAATCACAGAGATACTCTAGTCTTTTATCTGCATGACACTGACCAGCAAACAGCTGAGCGGCATCATTACATAACTGCTGACTGTGGCCAGAAGGTGGGTGATAAATGTGCTGTTGTCACCTTAGTAAGTAATTTATCTGTGATACTGATGTCAGTTCTTCCCTGTGCAAAGAGCCTATGATAACCCCCATAGATATTCAGTACACACAGAAGGTAAGCAGTAAATGTGTTGCTGTGATCTGAGCCCTTTGGTGACTGAACAACCCAGTCAGCACGTGTGCTCTGCAGTCAACCCCCCCCCCCACACCTGGTGCTTAGAACCAAGGCGGTACAATTTATTCATAATACTGATGTTACTCTTTCCCTGCCCAAATAGTCGGTGATAACCCCATTCTATGTTGACCGTAACACTTCCTGATCATTCCCTGTGCCACGTACATGGGGGGGGGACTCCCACTGACAAGTATCCCACCCACCTCCCGATCCATCCCCCAGTGCCCCATCCATAAAAATAAAATACCCTCTCACATCCAAGTGTCCCACCTACCTCCTCATCCTTCCCCGTGCCAGTCTGTAAAAATAAGACACCTTCCCACTGCCAAGTATCCCGCCCACCTCCCGATCCTTCTCCTGGTGCCCATAAAACACCCTCCCACCTTCCAGTCCTTCCCCTGTGCTCTGTCTGTAAACCTGTAAAACAAGAAAGTGGACCAGCGACAACTTCAGCCTTCCACATCCCACTCCCCACCCCAATCCCTCCTCAACACCCACTACAACATACATACCTATCCAATTCAGTGCTGCTCCTTCGTGAACATCCTGCTTCTTCTGAACTCCACCAGGAAGTAACTGAAAACAGGGTAAGTTCAGTTAAAGGGGAACAGTAAGCACAAAGGTGTAGGGCTGGTCCCAATGTGCACTTTGTGTTTAAAAAACATTTTGTTCCAATTACTGTTTACTGCAGCAGATTATAAATCAGATTAATTTTACCTAGTTCTAGGCTGACATGACATCTTTTTACTACAAATCCCAGAATCTCCTGCAGCTGACATTAGAGCAGTGGACAGTAGTGCAGGGGAGCCAACTTTTATGAACCTTTGTGGGTGCTCATTGCCAGTAAGCAGTATTTTTCCTATGGCCAGATTCCATAGTAATCTTTTTTTTTTGCAATCTGTCTGTAAAACATTGATGGTGTTTAAGCACCCCAGCACCTGCAGAGTTGGCACCTATGCAGTAGTGGGAGATTCAATAGCCTGCAGTGCATGTTAGAGCTTTTATAATCTCCAGTCAGATGTTTTCTGGGTCTGCTTTTCTCCAGGAGTTAACTACTGTCCTCTGTGACTGTACAAAGCCCATGAAAGACAACAGAACCAGCAAACAAAAGGTCAGCGCTCACAATAACATGCACTGCAGGCTATTCCCAGAAGCTACTGAAATCTTCTCCCTGCTTCCTACTGCTCTGATGTCATCTGCAGGGGATTCTGGGACTTGTAGTAACAGAAGACGTCAGCCTACAACTAAGCAAAATTAGTCTGATACAATCTACTGTACTACAGTAAAGGGAGAGGGGGGACATGATAGAAATGTTTTAAGCACATGAAGGGGATTAATGAAGTAGTGGGGAACTTATTCACAGGAAAGGTAGGTGCTAGGATTAGGGGTGATGGTCTAAGTGTGGAGGGAGGGAGGAAGGTTTAGGGAAATGTGAGGGGGCATTACTTCACTGAGAGGGTTGTGGAACCCTGGAACAGTCTGCTGGAGGAGGTTGTAGGGGTCAAAATGGTGGAGGGATTCAAGAGGTCATGGGAAAGACACAGGGGGTTGACCAGGGGTCGGTGAGGGTGATCTCTGGGCGAGGGGGGGGCAAGTATGGAGGGGAGTAAGGGGCAGACTCGATGGACCAAGAGGGTCCTTTTCTGCCATCGCATTTCTACGATTCTAAAGTGCACATTGAGACTAGCCACACATTTGAGTGTGGGGGGCCCTTGGTGGTGACTGTTCCCTTTAAAGGCTTTCTAATGAGTTTTAAACTTTTACTCATAACTCTTGACATTTCTTAATATTTTTACCTCAAATTTTCAACATAACATTTTTTAACCCCACCTCATGAACCAGGAAGGTGGCATTTTTCAAACTGCCACCACCAACGTGTTTTTGCAGTCACTCTACGAAATCACTTTTCGGGCGAGATTTAAAAAATGCTATCTGTCTTGATTATATGGTGGGGTAAAAAATGACGGTTGAAAATTTGGTGTCAAAATCTCAAAAAACAATAGTTATGATGCAACACTGAAATTCTTCAACATTTTCTCATAACTTTACTATATTTTGCCACATTTTTACCCCAGATTTTCAACATAGCTTTTTTAACCCCACCTCATGAACACAGCAGGTGTAATTTTTCAAATCCCCTCCGAAACGTGCTTTCACTGTCACTCTGCAAAATCACCTTTCAGAGGGGATTTAAACAATTCCACCTGTCTTGATCATAAGGTGAGGTAATGAATAGACTAGGCTGAAAATTTGGGGTGAAAATCTTAAAAAATAAAGTTATGAAGCAATGCTGAAATTCTCCAACTTTTTCTCACAACTTTGCTATTTTTCCAGATATTGTCCCCAAATTTCCAACATAGCTTTTTTTTTACCACACTTCATGAACAAGGCAGGTATACTTTTTCAAATCCCCTCTGAAATCTGTTTTTGCGTTCACTCTGCAGTCACCTTTCAGATGGGATTAAAAGTTTCCAAAGAATTCTACCCGTCATGCTCATAAGGTGGGGTAATAAAAAGACGGTAGAAAATTTGGGGTCAAAAATCTTAAAACAACAGTTATGCAGCAACCTTGACATTCTTCAACATTTTTCATAACTACAATTTTTCCACATTTTGACCCAGATTTTCAACACAGTCTTTTCCCCCTCCTCATGAACGTAGGTATAATTTTTCAAGTCCCCTCTGAAACATGTTTTCATATTCACACTGCGAAATCACCTTTCAGAGGGGATTTAAACAATTCTGCTTATCTTGATCATAAAATGGGTTCATAATAAGACTACACTGAAAATTTGGGATCAAGACCTCAAAAAATATAAAGTTATAAAGAAACGCTGACATTCTGCAATGCTTACTCCTAGCTTTGCTATTTCACCAATTGTGACCCCACGTTTTCAGCATAGCCAGTAGCAAGTTTCGTACCCCATTTTTGTACCTCTGACCATGAACATGATGTGTCATTTTTCAAATCCTGCTCAAAACGTCTTTTCACACTTGTGCCGCAAAATGGCATTTTGGACAGGATTTCATAAATGAGACCTGCCATGTTCCTAAAGTGGTGTAATAAAAAGACTATGTTGAACATTTGAGGTCAAAACGGGGGGAAAAAAAACCAAGCATTTGTGAATGCCGGAAGTTCGCCATTGTTATTGGTGTTTGAGATCCCGGCCTTTTTTTTTTTTTTGTATTTTTCAAGTTTAAATCTAAAAAAAAAAAAAAAAAACTATTTCCAATGGGCCTGGGTTGCTTGGGTCACATTTTAATTTTCACAGATATAGCCAGGATCCCCAGCTGGCGAGACAACAACTAACCATCAGGCAGTCCATAATCAAAACCATCCAGAGATGCAAGATGATTCTCAGCACAAACAAGCCACAAAGAACAAACATAGCCAGTAGAACTCACACAGCAGGGACCCCCCGGGCCCAGGAGACAGGCTCATGCAGCAGGCTAGCAGCACTACATCAACATTCAATAGAAATAAAATAATTGCACCCAGGTGAGACGCAACTACCAACTCTCCCATGTGCCTGCAGCCTTGTCTCCCTCTCTCTCTCTCTCTGGTCTCTCTGGACTGGTGGGTCTGGACAGACTGGACTAATGTGGTCTAGACTCAGAGACTGACTGAGCAGATAAGCATGCTCTTGATCTGGCACTGACCTGACGTCACTAAGAGCGGGCGAGTAGTAGGAATATGTATGCTGTCTGCTGCATACTGTACCTCATGAACAGCTGCCACTTATATTCATTTTTATCTTTTTTTATGGCTGAGCTGGCAAAGGCCAGGTTCTGGAGAAATTAATAGTGTATGCCCACCAGTCCCCACCCCCGGGGTTCTAGAGAGTGTATAAAAATCCTTGCCAAGCTGCCTTAAAAAAAAGGCAAGTCTGGATAAAAAAAAAAAACATACCAGCTCCTCGGGTGGGCCCCCCTAAGCTCAGTGCCTGGGACAAACTCCCACTTGTCCACCTGTGACAGCAGCCCTGGGCTAGATCAAGCCTTTAGGGGGCTTAGGACACTCAAACTCTGGGGGATCACGGTGGCAATGATGGAGTCCAGATCACAACTCATTTGGCCCTCTTCTATTGCTCTTCTGCTTTAAAACATAGTATGCGCCTCAAGTGTCGACCTTCTAACCAGCCAACGTGGAAGTTCTGGATCTTTCTGTCTACTGCAAAATCTCTCCCTCTCCCCCTCGTAAGCCCACCCACTCGTCCAGTCTCCCACTGCTGCAACTTCTTGCAAGCCCACATTGACTTGCCCCTGCTGCCGTTTTCCCACCAAGGCTGCAGCAAGCCCTCCTGGTGTTTGCTCCTAGTTACTCAGGCCTGTTTAGCATTTGGCAGCCAGTTTTTTTCTATTGCACTTCCGCTTTAAAACCACAGTACGCACCTCAAGTAAAACCCAAGTGGCACCGGTTTCCAGTCTTTCCCTCTTCCCCCTTGTAAACCTGCCCACTCATTCCATCTCCTGCTGCTGCAACTTCATGGAAGCCCACCCTGGCCTGCCCGTCACATACCTCTGCTGTAGTTTTCCCACCCGGGCCGCAGCAAGCCCTCCCAATGTTTGCTCTCAGTTACCAGGCCTGTTAGTGGGCATTTTTTTTTTCCTGGACTATATCATTTTGGGCCAAGTGGTACTGTTTTCTTCTCTCCCCCTCTCACCTCCTAAACCCACCCACTTGTCCCATCTCTCACTGCCTGCAAAATCCCTGCCATTACAGTGCCACTGATCTAGAGTCCTCAGGATGGTGACTGGTGGGTCTGGTCCTCCAAAATGAAGGCTCCCTGGTATTGGAGGGAGGTCATGGGGCTCCTGGGCCAAGACCCAATGGATGTGCTAGGGTGGGGGGGGGGATGACTTGCTTCCTCTCCTGCCAGCTGGCTCAGTCACTGGAAGAATTGGGATTCATTTCGATCCGACTGTTATGCTGTATAGGTTGTAAGCTTTCTCTCTCTCCTGGGTGACCTCCTCTAACTGCACACCGCTGAGTCCTCTGCACCTTGCTGGCTCCCCTCAGTCCACCTGCAGCTGCTGGTCCTCAGTGAGCTCAGTCTGTTTGCTCCTTGGTCGGTGTTTCATCGGCTTCCTACCTGGGTTGGTTCCACTGCCGCTGTTCCACCTCTTCATTTCAACGTTCTCCTCCTCACGCTTCAGTCTTCTCCCAGGACGAATCCGCTCACAGTGACAAACTGAAAAAATGGTGCTCTGCTGAAAAGAGACGGCAATTTAAACTTCCCGCTGACTGGCTTAAAGCAATCAGTAGAGGCATGGTGCCCCTTTCCTAACTGGCCAGTTACTGCAGGGCTCAGCTTCACATAGGCCAGTGAGTGTGTACCGGTGGCAGCAGCCGGAGCGAATCGGAGACAACAGCAGTCGTGGCAGTATCTGGGAGACGGCTGAACAAGGGGACAAATGTATTTATGGAATTATAGTAAGTGGGTAGGCCCACTGAGACTAAGGGTTCCTTTTTCAGGGCCGACCCAGAATTAATTACAAGCAATAATCACAAGCAAATACACGAACAGGGCATAGCCAATAGAACAACTGCAAACAAGGACAATAGGATATAGTTACATATGGTTAAAATTGCCAAACAATTTATAAAAGACCATAGTGAGACCAAGTTACAGTCAGTTCCCCAACTTTAAAAGAAAAAAAAAAGGAACAACAACAGTCAGAAGCAGTCAGCAGTCCCTTTTGTTGGCCCCTTGATTTTTTACTGTATGCTTGGGCAGGGCCGGATTTACACTCCCATGGGCCCTATGCACAGCAGTAAACAAGGGTCCCCCCACCAGTCCCTGCCAGGTCATCAGCCCTGGCCATCCACACACACACACGGCTATCTGGGCACCTCCTTGCCAATGCCCCACAACCATACTATCTAATAAGCAGAGGTTGTGTGGCTAAACCTTGTCACGCAAGCACTGGATCCCCGATCAGTCATTTATTCGTCCCAGTAGCAACAGCACTTTGAAGTTAACAAGCAAATTAAGCAACTACCAGATCACCAAACTCAAACCGTTTACAGCAGTAACAAGTGCTAAGCAGACCATCAGCACAGCATATTTCCAAACAAAAACCTGCAGTTAGCAGCACTTGACACACAGTCTGCACAGACAGACGTATTATTTTAACTATTATTTATTTCAACAGTCAGCAGTAAGTACTCAGCAATGCATCACAGCAGCACACATCTACCCTCCCACCCCCAAAAAAACTGCCTACAGTTTTCAATTGCATGACTCACATTCTGTACAGCCACATACATTATAATACTTAAATATCATACAGACTGGGGGAAAACTAAGTATAAAATAATTTATGACAGGGCTGTTGGGCTGAGTGAATCATGAAAGAGTCGATTAATTACCTTCCTTACCTCAAAGTTTTGATGCTGTACAGCCTGCAGCTTGCCTGTGCCTGAGTCAGTGCTCTAGTCTCATAGCTCTAGCTTTACTTGTGCCAGTTTGCCTGCCAAGGCCCCACAGTAATGATGATTATGATGATGTGCCTGTGCGCTGTGCTGCTGCTCTCTGCCTCATCTGAATCCTGGCTGGCTGGCAGGCTGAAAGAGTGGAAAGTCCCTGTGTCCAGTCTGACTCCAGCCAAGATGCAGCTCTTCTTCTGTCCGCTTTCTGACCTGCTGGCTAGTCTGACTGTGCTGCTACTGCTTGACCCACTGGGCCAGGCTGACTCACTCCCCCAGTTGAGCCCTGACCACAGCGCTGACCCTCGGCCTCTCTACAGTCCGCTTGTGGAGTTGAGCTGCTTCCTGCCCTTACAGCCAGCCTGGTGGTGTGTCAAAAAAAATACCAGACTGGCCGAGAAGTTCCATCAATGCCTGCCAATTGCTGGTCTGGTTTTCTGCCTTCCAAGTTCCGTGGCTTGCTCATGCCCAGGAAAAAAAAAATTAAGCTAGCCCTTCCTTAGTCAGGTGCTCTTCAGCTTAAACAAAAAAGCCTCCAGCACCCTCACAAGATCGAGAATGGAGACAGAGATAGAGTTAGAGTTGTCCCCATCTCCCACTCTTCTCTGTTTCAAGTTAAATTCCTGCCTCCACAAGACGAGCTCCTGTCCTCACACTTCCCAGTCACCACACACTCAGAAGGAGAATGGTATGTCTGGTGCCAAACTGCCATTTGGCTGTATGTGCAAACACGACCCTAAATTAAGCAGCAGCCACTGGCCAATCATGTGATACGAGTTAGTACCAACCAGCCAATACCAACAGCCAGAATCGACTTTTTGTTTTTCTTTTTTGGGCAGAGCTGCTGTGCAGTGCATACACTTTAGTTTTCAACTATTCTGGCACAGCTGGACAGGGTCGACCCTACCTCCCCCCCAAAAAATACAACCCCTCTTCTGACCAGACACCAGCACACAAAGAGAAATAAAAATTAAAGAAAAAACACTAACAGCTAGCAGAGGCCCCCAAGACCAAGGGCCCTATGAACAGGCATACATGGTGTCATTGCAAATCTGGCCTGTGCTGGGGGGGGGGGCTCTAAATGAGGAGCCCAGGGCATTTGCTCCATTTGTCCCCCTTTTTAATCCCAGCTCTGCAGTAGTCGTGGTGTAGGGTGCAAGCTGAAACAGTCGGGCAGCAGAGAAAATGAAGCGGATGGAGGGAGAAACGCAGCAGTGTCTGTTGGGGTTTGCTTGCACCCGGGGTCCGCACTAGTTGGAGTCCACTCTGTCGATCTTGACCACCAGGGACAGTATGCAATATATACATAAGCAGGACAGGAGGGCATGACAAGGTATGGAGAAGGGAACTTCAGGTAGAGGGGACAGAAGGCAGCGATTAGCTGTTTGCTGGGAGGTGTTGCACGTCAAAGGAAAAAGCCACCATATGATTGGTTCAGCTTTTCCTTTAGAAGTAGACGTGCTGCAAACAAAAACAACATCACAATCAGCCTGCCTGATCACTGGTGTGGCACTGTTGAGCCCCTTGCAGACCACTCTGCACTGGACAGTGTCACACCCCTTAAAAAGCAACTCATTGCAAGAAGTTTGCTGTGCATCCACGCTGTCATCGAGGCACAGGTCAGGAAGCAAAGGAAAAACCCAGGAGCAGTTGTAAAATTAACAAGAGTATTCATTTCTACTAGCAGTAACACAAAAAATTAAATTGTTCAGTATAACTATTTACAAAGCCCAAATAATCAGAGAAGATCCATTGGAGTTTTCCTTCAATCTGTGTCCCTTTTTCAAGCAACTGCAGCTCTGTCTTGTAAGTCCTTCCAACTCCCCTTCTTAACAAGCATCCTGTTTTTTTCTAAAGTGTTCTTGTACTGTATACACAACAAGTTGGAAACAACTGAGAAGCTGCATGGGATGTACTATTTTGGACGAAATATCTAACTAAACTCTCTCTCTCTTGCTTACATCTGAGAGAAGTTTTCCTCACTTTTAAAGTGGTATTGCTTTGTGTTTGGTTTAGTTTTTAAGTCAAGAAGGGTTTTTTTAAAACTGCTTATCTTGTCAGCATCCTCAGAAGGGCTGAAATAACTGCATATTTGATTTTCCTTTGTGGCTAACAAACCACCAGGCTGTTTTGGGGCTGGAGAGGTTTACCTGTGTCTGACTTGGATGTCTGGATTTTTCTCTGTTTGATTAGCAGGGTACTTTCTCTGTCAAATTGTTGTGTTGGGTATCTTGCTGACAGGAAGGCACTTACCGCAGTGGTGGATGAGAGCTTGTAGTTGATTGTTTTGTGAGGACACAGTTTAGGCCCAACCCTTCCCACCCACCCCTGGAAATAGTTCCTTTATACCTGAGGTTCTGACATCATTTCCTAGTGCAAGGTGCATTTCACTGTCATATCCTCTCTAGCACACTGCACTGACAATATAAGCATACATATTGTATAATATATATATTTCTATATAACAAATCACACACGCACGCACACACACACACACACACACACACACACACACACACACACACACACACAAATACAATAAAAAAACTAGATAAACATGTGGGGAGTAGTGCAATGTAATGGCTGTGGGGCAGCAGTCTTCCGGGAGTCTTTCTGGAGGCTGAGATGCTGCCCTATTTGCAGACAACTATCTGCCCTGAGGAGGAAGTTGCCCGTCTTCAGGCCGCACTGGACAGTAGTAAGGAAACCTTCCCCAGGCCACACTGGACAGTAGAAGGAACCTCCCCATCCAGGGAGTACTAGCGCCACCACCACTACCTCAGAGGTCATGAAAGCACAGCAGTTGGACCACAGTGAGCTCAGGGAGGGTGAGGAGGGTGGAACAGAGGCACACCAGTCAATTGTTCCTCCACAATCCATACACCATTCTGGGGAGCATAGCTCCCCCATGCATGCACCCAGAGAAGACTGATGATAACTGTCACAAGGGAGGCCCACAGGAAGGAGGCAGAGGACACCACAGGAAAGGAAGCAGCTCCTAGTGGGAACTCAATTATTAGGGGTATAGAACTGGGGAGCTGGAAAAATGAGTAAGGTGCCTGCCTGGTGCCATGGCTTGGAGAGACAGGAGCGCATCCTCAGGATCATGAGAACAGCTGCAAGGATTCCGAGCTGGACGTATTGTCCACCTAGGGACAAATGACTTGGCTAATCATGAGATTAGAGCAGTGCAGGAGGACATTGCAGAGTTGGGGAGGGACCTAAGACAAGTAGCACACACAGTATCCTTCTCAGAGGTGCTGCCTGTCAAATCATGGGGGAGGCAAGGGTTATTGGCACCATGCAGTTTAATAAATGGTTGAAAAAATGGTGCAGAGCACAGGGGTTTGGCTTCATTGGGGACTGGGGTTCCACCTGGAGGGACACCAGCCTATACTGGCAGGATGGTCTGCATCTATCCAGGAAGGGAACAAGTCTTTTGAGCAATCGGTTTAAATGCTTCATTGGCAAGCTTTTAAACTAGTCAAAGGGGAGGCACTGACAAGCAGCAGGAAAATCCCAGCCTCTCCCTACAAAACAGGGTACTAAATGAGAAAAAGACGGAGGTAGAACAGTCAGTGGGGGATGCTGCAACAGAAGGTAAAGCCATCAAAAAATGGAGAGCAATGAGTACTAATGTCCGTAGTCTGGGTAACAAGCTTCCTGAATTAGTGGCCTTGATGGAGGAGGAACATCTGGATATCGTGGCAGTCACAGAAACATGGTACACACAAAACCATGACTGGGACATAAACATACCAGGATACACTGTCTACAGGAGGGACAGGGAGGGTAAAGAGGAGGAGAAGTAGTTCTTTACATAAGGGAAGGAATAAAAGCAACAGAACAAAAGGGTAAACAGGAGGAGAAGAAGCACTGTGCGTAAATTTGGAGACAGGCAATGGCACCACAATATGCACAGGGTTGTATACAGACCCCTTCTCAGGGGAGAAATGGACAGGGAAATGATAGAAAGTATACTTAGAATGGCAGAAAAAGGGGAGATATTGCTGATGGGTGATCTGAATATGCCAGTTGTTAACTGGAGTGCAGTTGCAGCTACCACTTCGAAGAGTGCAGTTATTCTAGATGCCCTACAGGGGCATGCTTGCGACAACTAGTACTGGAGCCCACTCGAGGGAGCAATATTAGACTTGATTCTCTCAAATGGAGATGGAGAGGGATCACAGATGTAGAAGTGGGTAGCCATCTGGGAACTAGCGACCATCGAACAGTATGGTTCTACATAAACACAGCAATAGAGTCAAGCCATACAAAGACAAAAGTACTGGACTTTAGGAGGGCTGACTTTGCTAAAATGGGTGAGTGCCTAAGGAATGCACTAGCAAATGGGCAGGAAGGAGGGGTGGAAGAACAATGGGAATAATAAAACTGCCATCACAGAGGTAACGAGCCTTTGTGTGAAGCAAATAAACAAACGAAACGATGTAAGAAACCACTATGGTTCTCAAAGAAGTGCAGTGAAGGTTCAGAGAAAGAAAGCATTCAGGAAGTACAAGGAATCGCAGAAGAAGCAGGACAGAGAACTGTATCAGTTAAAGCAAAAGGAGGCTGGGAAGGCAGTCAGAACAGCAAAGGCCCAAACCGAGGAAAAAGACAGCCAACTCAGTTAGAAGGGATAAAACCTTTTATAGGTACATCAGGGAGCAAAGGAGGACCAAGGAGGGATAGTGAGGCGTAATAAAGGGGGAGGTGGGCAGAGGGAGACTGTGAAACGGCAGAGATACTAAACAAATATTTTTGCTCAGTATTTACAAATGAAGAGGGGACATAAAACAAACAGTAGTAACACTCTGGATACAGAAGTTGATACCAGCCCATTTACAGAAGAACGGGTTCTGAAAGAACTCTTAAAACTGAAGGTGGACAAAGCAATGGGGCCTGATGGGATTCATCCCATAATTCTAAAAGAGCTAAGGGTAGAACTAGTGACACCACTGACTACCCTTTTTAACAAATCATGGGAGGATGGGGTGGTACCCGAGGACTGGAGGAGGGCAGATGTGATTCCCCTTCACAAAAGTGGGAGCAAGGCAGAAGCAGGAAACTACAGACCTGTTAGTTTAACCTCAGTGATAGGGAAAATGATGGAATCACTTCTGAAGGAAAGAACTGTCGAGTATCTAGAGGCCAGAGGGGCACAGGACCCTAGGCAGCATGGATTCACAGTGGGAAGGTCATGCCAGACAAATCTGATAGATTTCTTTGACTGGGTGACCAAAGTAGTAGATCAGGGAGGGGCTGTGGACATGGCCTACCTAGACTTTAGCAAGGCATTTGACACAGTCCCACACAAAAGATTAATATACAAGTTAGCCAGCCTGGGAGTGGGTCCCAAGATGACAGCCTGGGTAAAGAATTGGCTGGAGAATAGGACACAGAGAGTAATAGTAAATGGAGTCCACTCAGAAGAAAGGAGGGTTAGTAGTGGGGGTACCGCAGGGTTCAGTATTAGGACCGGTCCTCTTCAATGTCTTTATAAGCGACATTGCGGAAGGACTGGAAGGAAAAGTATGTCTCTTTGCAGATGACACTAAGATCTGCAACAGAGTTGATGCACAGGGTGGGGTGGAAAGGATGTGAAGGGACTTGGCAAGATTAGAGGAATGGTCAAATGTATGGCAGCTTAGATTCAATGCTAAGAAGTGCAAGGTAATGCACCTGGGAAACAAAAACCCAGGGGAAGAGTACAAAATGGGGGGTGAGATACTAACAACAACAAAATGGAAAGGGACCGGGATAGTCATATCAGATGACCTAAAGGTGGGCAAGCAATGTGAGAGGCAGCAAGGAGGGCTGGGGGTACTGGGATGCATAGGAAGAGGCATCACCAGTAGAAAACAGGAAGTTATTATCCTCTGTACAGACAGCTGGTGAGACCCCATCTGGAGTACTGTGTGCAGTTCTGGAGACCCAATCTCCGAAAGACATAGACAGGATGGAAGCTGTCCAGAGGAGGGCAACTAAAATGGTGCAGGGTCTGCACCGGAAGACATATGAAGAGAGACTTAAGGAGCTTAATATGTATAGCCGAGGAAAGGAGGAGAGGGGGACATGATAGAAACTTTCAAGTACCTCAAAGGAATCAACAAAGTCCAAGAGGTAGCATCTTTCAAAAAAGAGGTGTGCAAAACAAGAGGGCACAATTTGAAGATGGGGGCGCGTGGCTCAGAGGTAATTTAAGGAAGTATTTTTTCACAGAGAGGGTTGTGGATGCATGGAACGGCCTTCCGGAGGAGGTTCTGGAGTCAAAATCAGTGGTGGAATTCAAGCAAGCATGGGACAGTCATAAGGCAATTCTGGGGGATGGGGGTAAGAAGAAGTAGGCTGCTGGTTAACTAGGATCTGCAGCTTATCCAGTAGGTAGGGAAATGGGCAGACTGGGTGGGCCAAGCGGTCCTTATCTGCCGTCAAATTCTATGTTTCTATGTTATGTATATTTCAGGCAGGTGCAGGCAGGAATGCAATGTCCCAGAGCTGAGGCCCCTTTTCCACAGCTCTTCTGCAAAAGGCTTAAAAATTACACTCAGGTGACCTCTTGAGTTACCAATAGCTTTTTGCAATCATCTCAAACTACAATTATCTACATTTCAACAGTAACACTATATAATGTTTAATAATTGTGATGAGGTACCTTTGTAAATGAGCCTCTGGCTCAAAGGTTTCTAAACTGATGTTTAACTAAATAAATAAATAATTTCTAACCAAAGGGATCCCAACAACAGTTACATTTCCACATAATGATTTGCATATATTTGTATATCAGCAGGTATGCAAGGGAGGAAAAGACAGAACAGCAATGGAAGGTTGAGAGATAGCAAGAGGAAAAGAACAGTGTGACTGTTGGGGTGATCAAATCCTAGGTCTCACAGGAAAATTTGGTTGTGCAATCAGACAGAGAAGAAACAGAAGAGAAGAGAACAGAACAAATCCCTACATTTAAACTGTTTCCATAACAACTGGGACAGAGTCCTATTCCATCCTGTCACACACGCACGTGAACTTAATCAGCGTTTTGGGTCACATTTCATAAAGGACACGTGTCACGTTCATATGTTGGGGAAAAAACTTATCTTGAAAATTCAAGGTTACAGTCTAAGAAAACGACAATGTTATGTGTGAACCTCTTCATTTCCCTGTCATGATAATTTCACTATTTGCAAAGCTCCACCTGTAGTTCAATGGGTGGAGCAACAAACCACTCCCCCATCAGGCCTCTAAAGGCTGCTCCTCCTAGCTTGTTCAGGATAAGTTTCTTTCATTGCAGTCGGAGGCGCTGCTCTTCCTCGCTTCCCTTCCTGTCTTGCCCATTCCTCTGCTGTTGCTATGTTTTGTGGTGCCTCCAGCTCGCTGCCCTTCTCCCACCGCCTACCGCTCATGCAGCTGCTGTTTTGTGCTGCTCGTTCCCCAATTTGTTTCCCTCTCTCTCGTTATGCCAGTTCGTTGTCCCCCATTGTCTTCCTTCTCACTGTGTTGCTTTCCCGTGTGTCCTTCAATTCGTCCCACCTACACCCCGTTCTCTTCTCCATTATCTGATTTTCTCCCATTTCGTTTCTGTTCCTGTCTCCTGCGCCTTTCTTTTTTGGGCCCTCCTTCCAGCCGCTGCCTCTTATCCAGTCCTTGCCTGCTCTTTCTGGGTGTGATGTCATCAGCTGTGCCTGGCTCCTACAGTTGCTTTGTTCCCATCCAGTTTGCACCCCAAATAGATTCCTTGTTTTCAGTGCCTATGCCTACCGATCCTCCCCACTCTGCATCCCTGACTGCTTTGTGCTCCTGCTTCATGTCGGACCTCTGTCCCTTCTCCAGACAGCAAGACTGCAACTATCCAACTTCAGAGCTTTTCTCTTCATATGGCTCCATTTTCTCTTGTTGCACTCCTCCGCGAAACCCAAGTCATTCCACTTCAGATCTCTACTTTTTTTTTTGTTAGTTGTTTAACCAGGACTAGCACACTAAGCTGAAAGTTTTTTTTTTTTTTTACAGGTGCGACCTGGGAGCACAGGGAAGTTAAGTGACTTGCTCAAGGTCACACAGTCTGCAAGTGGAAGCTGTGGGATTCAAACCCAGTTCTGGTCTGCTGGATGTCACCAGATTTGCAGCTCAGAGCCTTAAACAACTGCGCTAAACTGCCTCCCTAAACTTGGATCGTATATTCTTGCAACTCTTTCCACTGAACTTCAGCTTGCAAATCTGCAACCCAAGTTCAGCCATAACCTTCTGTGCACTTCAGACGGGCACCTCTAGCAGTCCCCGTGTACTCCTACTGACTCTGTCAAGGCAACGCTTGCAAGACCAAGCGTCCCTTTCAGATCATGTTTACTATACATCTTCAGTTGGTGCATGCATACCTTGCCTCCTTCTGCACACCTTGCTACTGGATCCTCGAACACCTGTTGGTTTTCAAGTGCTGTTCTCAGAGGATCTCTGTTGCAGTGAAATGGGAGCTCTTTTGAGACCAATGCCATCTGCTTATCACACACCTTCCAAGTCCATTCACTAAGGTATTGACGTATTAACAGTTCCCTGCATTGCAGTACCTTGCCATGCGTAGTTTCTTTGCTACTCTCTGGACCGCTGTCTAACCCCCCCCATGCTTTCTTTTGGGAGTTTTCCTGTCCTAATATTACCTCACCTAATTGCATATTTTCTTCCCATAATCCTACGTTTAGGACCGCTTAGCTCATATCTTCCTCCACTCCATGTCAGTCACCATTCATCTCGAACCTCATCCTTTCCCTAGATGTTCTTGTCCTTACCACTCATGCTATTAATCCACTCCTCATCCTCCTCCCTTTGTTGGACTACGTTCGTATCAAACCTCAACCCTCCCTCCATCGTACTTTGTTCTTCTCCTGGTACTCTGTACCCCACCCATCGGCTGCAGGCTTCACCCCGCTGTTCTAGTCTCCCGCTTGTGCACTCCCCCCCTTCTTCTATCTTGCTGTTTTGCTTTCTAGCCTTGTGACTCCTGACAAGTGGAGCTGCTTCTCCTCCGTTATTTTATTATATGCTGGCTCGCCTCTCCTTCCTCTGCTCCCTCGACCCTCGCCTCTTATTCTTCCTCGTTCCATGCTTTCTTTAGGGGGTGTTTTCTTATTCTGCCATCACCATACCTATTCATATCTTCCACTTGCCCTAGTCCTCCGCTCTGGACCACTCAACTCGTATATCCTCCACTCCACGTCAACCTCCATCATCAAACCTCATCCATCATACCCTACCTGCCATCATCCCTAGACTTACCCGTTCCGGCTTTTAAGGCTTTCAATCCATTATCATACATCGTCCATTTCATACTTCACCTTAACTGTACCAGCCTTCAAGGCTTTCACTCCATTATCATACATTGTCCATTTCATACCTTACCTCAACCGTTCCGGCCTTCAAGGGTTTCAGCCTACCATTATTTTTTGTTTATTCGTTCTCAACCATCCTCTCCTCCTGTATCAACTTCTCAACTCATCGTAGGCTGCAGGCTTTGCCCAGCCGTCATCGTCTCTCCACCTCATACCATTCACTCCCATTCCGCTGTTCCATGTCTGCCTTCCAGTATTCCCTTCGTTAACATATCTCATATATTCATCATTGAACCTCTGCTCATCCATTCTGACTTCGTAGCTCCTACCTCACTACTCCTGGTACTTCGTACCTCACTGTCAGCTGCAAGCTTTTCCCAGCCGTTCTCGTTTCTACCTTCATACTGTTCGACCCACTCCTAATTGGCTTCTTAGTGGACTCTGTTGGCATGCACTCCTGTGATTACTAATCACGATCTGCCTTCTCAAGACCCCACGTCAGGATCTCCTTTGCTCAGTCCGACCTTTCTGTAGGTCTACTCGTTCACATCGACTACTCGGGCATACCCCCTCACATGGGTCCTATGCTACCTCGACTCGACCTGCTCCCCACTCAGAGATGTGCCTTCCATGTCTATTGCGCCATGGTTCAGGGCAAGCCTGTAGTTGACGGTCTCGCTCTGCACCCACAAAGTCTGAATCTAGAGCATGCGAAGCTCGGAGCAGAGTCCTTCTCCCTGGCCCACAGTGAGAATGTCTTCACTCCGGGTGGACCTGCAGTCGTCCCTCATTTCAGAGACGCTTCTGGATGCAGAATTTACGACTTCCAGCTGCAAGGGGTGTGGCTCTCATCAGCGGGACCCCTTTAGCTGCCCGAATGGGTTTGGAGGTACCCTCTATGCTAATCTCCCTCTGACCGCCTCTGGTTCACCTGGTATATTTCGTAGGCTCGTGTAGGCTGGCTGATTGCCTCAGTGGTCGTTTCTCTCCTCCTTTGCTTTTGGGCATCTAGTTGCAGAGGCGTCACTTGCAACCCTCAACAGCATTCCTGTCAGGACAGAGTGAGAGTTTCATCTCAATTGTAATCTCTTCCTCTTCCCCTCGATCTCAACCCTACATTGCAGTAGCTGAGCAGTCACTAACCAAAACGTCCTTCAGCCTGGAGGGAAGGCAACCTAGGCCTTGGATCTCCAGAGGTTTCCTCCTCAATGTGTTTTTTTCCCTCTCCTGCATGCCCAGGGTCATAATTTTTAGATAGGGTTAGTGCTTTCATAGGTTCCGTAGTTACGTTCCGCTGTTGGATGGAGTCGGATGGTGGACCTGGCTGTTCCCTCTCACCTTAGGAAGTCCCCCCCTTCTGCCTCATGTCAGCTTCCATTCCACTCAATATTCCTCATCATCTCCCATTTCTCTCATGTCCTTCCCATCTACATCTATCGACCTCCATTCCCATCCTCGATATCTTCTGACTTCTTGCCTCCTTCAATGCTCGACACCCTGTTGGGTATTCTTTTTGGGCTTCTGCCTAAGCTTCCTTTAGTCAAGGGAATCATTCCCGCAGCACCTACAGGGGTGGAACCCTCCTCTAGGGTTCCTCACCATCGTACCCCTACAAGGTGGTACATCCCATGGATAGAGAGGCAAACAACCACAATGTATCTAAGTCACACAAGCATATATCATACCAAGCTGCATAAGCATATCGAATGTATAACTCAAGTTATTTGTTAATTATTGCCTATGGACTAACCCTGATGTTCCAAGACCATATTGGGGTGACAGTAAAGGAGATTAACCAACAACTGCCATCACCTGCACCATCTATTGATCCCAGATGTGTGCCTTGCTATTGGTCAGGACACCCTCTTGCCTCTATTGGATTTCTGCTTCCCCATTATCTCTCAAACCTCACATCGCCAAATCACCTGAATCAACACTGCATACAATAATATTTGTTGATTTGTCTTACTAGCCCCATTTAATACCCACCACTACTCACTATATGCCTCACTCGGGTGACTCTCCCCCAGCCTCATCGGGATCTACTTGTGGGGGTCACTCATCTATAAATCACTTAACGAAGGTGACTTCTCCCCCTTATGTAGATTTTCCTCTATCAAACATGGTACACGAGAACCGAGATCCTCCTCCCAATGGCTGCTTGATTATCCACAGTCCTCCCTGCACTTGGGACACAGAGCCTTTTCTTTAGCCGCCCCAATGTTTTGGAACAGCCTGTCAACCTCTCTTTAGTCTCTCCACATGAATTTAAATCTAGCCGAAATGTGCCCTGCTATCCGCATCCACCTGTACGTGACCCTCCTGACCACAGCCTGGATGAATATGTTGGTTACCACCTACCCTACTTGACTAATGAGTGCCTTCTCCTCCTGCTATTCACTGTGCTACATTCCCACAGCTGCTGATAGAGTTGATTATCCTTCCTTGCCTACTTACTGCCTTTGCTCTGCCCTTCATGACTCTTTCCCTGCTCCTAGCTGCCACCAATTAAAACTTCTATTCAATTTTGCACCAATGCATTGTAATTGCAATTATTCACTTATGCCTTGTAATTGTTGTACTGTTCTGTACACCTTTTATCTTGTATACCCTGCTTTGCTTTGCACCACTAGAATGCCCTTCCTAGGACTTATACTACTTCCTGATGTTTCCCACGTGGATACTTGGTTTACTTGGTATCACAGGACAAAAGTAGGCTATGGCCCATCGAGATTGTCCCCCACCACTATGGTGGGAAAATAATTAAACCCAAGAGGTGATGGACTCCACCCAATAATCCAGACTTCTTTTAAAGGAGTAAGTGGATCGACTGCCCACTAAATATTGCGGAAGACTGTTCCACAGTCTTGGGGTTCTTACTGTTGTAAAGTAATTTAACCTTTTGTTGGTGTTTGATTTTGCCACATCAATCTGTTTATTATGGAGCCATGGGGAACTCCCATTAGAGAATTTTAGGCCACAGTGGCCCACTAGGTCCTGAGAATTAAGAATATTGTAAAATGAAAGCAAATCACCTCTAGTTCATCTGGATTTTAGGGGATTATAACCCAGTTTCCTGCAGTCTTGAATGATGATTACTATTAACCAGATGGGGTACTAATTTTGTTGCCCTCCTCTGGATCCTCTCGATTCTATCAATATCTTGTTTCAGACAGGGATTCCAAAAAGGGGGCCATTAATCGGAATGGGGCCTAACATGAGTCCTAAAAAGGGGGATCATACATTCCTGGGTCCTGGAGGTGAATGTTCATTTGGTGCAAGTAAGTATAACATTTGAAGTTTTGGCTACCATAATGCATTGGTCAGTGGAAGACAGTTTATTATTAACAATAACTCCAAGATCTCTCTCAGATATAGAAACTTTAAGGGGGGCATGTCATTTAAGAAATAACTTTGTTTGTGGTTATTCTTTCCATAATGTAACACAGTACATTTTTCAGAATTGAGTAACATCCCATTATTAACTGCCCATAATTCTATAGTTTTTAGGTTGTTGCTCAGAACAGTACTATATGCAGCTGTTGATACACCTCACCCCCAGCTTAGTGTCATCAGCAAATTTAGAGAGGAAATTTTCTGCACTGACCTGCATATCACTAATGAACACATTAAACAAGGTGGGTCCAAGGACCGATCCGAGGGACCCCACTGGCGACACTCCCTATGTTAGATAAGATACTGTTTATCCTAACTTATTGCTGTCTATTCGACAACCAACTAGAGACCCATCTGGGAAAACCCTAGATTCAACATTTTATCAATGAGTTTACCATGTGGCACCTTATTGAAAGCTCTGCTGTAATCAAGCAGAATAACGTCCATTAGTGGAGTCCCACTATCAAGTCCCAGACTTATACAATTATAAAAGGAGACTAAATTATTTGTGCAGGAGTACCCAGGCCTGAAGCCATGCTGAGTTTGATCAATTATGTCGTTGGAAATTGATTCCCTTTCCAACATTTTTGTATTAATTTACCCATTACTGATGTTAGACTTCTAGGGCGATAGTTTTCAGAGTTCGAATTATTGCCTTTTTTAAATATAAGTATGACTGTGGCATTTGCCTAGTCACGAGGTATCAAACCTTCTTGGAGGAATTTATTAAAAATCAATGTTAGGGGTTTGGCTATGGCCTCAGCAGTTCCTAACAGGAATCTTGTACTAATATTGTCGGGTCCAGGGCTAGATGTCTTTTTCAGGGATCGCAGGGCTTCCAGTGCGTCAGTTTCAGAAATGTGATAGACTGTGGTTATATTGGTTGAACACTGATAAAGTCTGGGGTCATATTTCGTAGTGAAAACTGAACAGAACCGTGTATTAAAGGTGTCTGCTATTCCCTTATCTGTGAATATTAAGGAATTTTTGTATTGATAAGGGGCCTGTGTACCTATTATTCCCCTTTTTGTTATTGAGATAGGAAAATAAAAAGATTTGTAACTGTCTTTGCAATGTGCCGGTCGGAACTCCAGTTTCTTTTTAGACTGTAAAATAGAATGTTTCAAATGTTTTAATACGTTTTTATCTTTTATCTAGATGTAATTTGTTAGCACCCTCACTCTTTTTTAGGAGAGAAAATAACCACTTTTTGTTTTATGATTCGTTTCTTGATAATTTTGTTAAACCACAGTGGAATCTTCCCCTTTTTGTTGTATTTCTTTTTTGTGGGGACAAAGAATTCTTCAAGATCATAGATCCTTGATTTCAAGTATTCCCAGGCTTTTTTCCAATGAAAGAGGGGATAAGGTTTCCTCCCATGGACTTTTATTTAACTGTTCATTAATAATATTAAAATTAGCATTATCATAATTTTTGAATTGTGAGTGACTTAAGTACTGAACAGTATTAAAAATTAACGACAATGTTATAGAATGATGATCACTGGTACCTAAGGGGTCACTGATACAGACGTTAGACATATTATTCCCTATATTGGATATAACCAGATCTAATATATGATCACCCAGCGTGGCGCTGTGATAGCATCTCTAAATCTCATTCTCAATCTCTGTATTCCTTGCTTTGGTCAAGCTATGCTTCGCCTCATGTTGTAACTAATGTGCCATCTTGATGGCCTAAATCGTGCCTGAAAACAGTCCCTGCAACCAGCGTACCTACCCAGTTACCAAATAATAAATTAAATTAAATGCCAGACACCTACACAGCAAACACAAGCAAGCACACATTCGACAATGACAAATGCTTTTTTCTGTGGCCGAGTCATCTCGGGGGCCTCTGCTCCTACTTCTCTTTATCTTCCTGCATTAAATCGGAACCAGCATGACACACTGTACGGTAGTGCAGTCTGGAAGATAAGCCTAGTTCTACAACCTGCAGAAGGAGCTGTGTAAACTAGACTGCTTCCAATCTGACCACATCATGGAATCCCCGACCCCCAAGATCCTTATTTACACAAAACAGTTTGGTTGCACAGCACTTCAGGCCCCAGAGCAGATCTGCACAGATTTTTACTTATTTCAAAAGTTTTACCAAGAAAGACTACTTAGCTGGAAACAGCTCATTTCCAAATGAGTCCTGGGGGAAGGATGGAGATGGAGAAAGGGAGTAGAAACGGTGAGGTACAAAAGTACAAATAATACAATTACAGTAAATAAGCACCAGAAATGAACAACTATGTAAAGGTAATGATTCTGTGTAAGCAAATACACTGAAAAGCAGAACGTGCTGAAGGAGAATGACTTGCAGTGTGCAAAACGCAGTACAGAGTTTGCGTTGGGAGCAATGATGGTAATTTGGGGAGGGTATACTAACATAAATGCAGGGCCAAGGGGAAGCACAGGGTGTAGGGATGTGGACAACATCCCAGTATCAGGGGCAGCTACAGGAGTGAGCAGTGATGTCATGGACGAGAAATTTGAGTGAGTGCAGGTGAGGGGCAGAGCGGATGGTAAAGAGGAGACAGCACCTGTTGTGCTGCCACCTTGGAGGCTGGAGAAAACATCATGTTTGGGGAAGCGGAAAGAGGGGACAGCTTGACTAGCAGAAAATTTCATGGGGGTAAGACAGTAAGAGGAGTTGCAAAGGGAGTAAAAGGTAGGGGGAAGTGAGGAGAGAGGCAAGGTTAGAGGGAAGGGAGCCTAGCCAGAATTTAGAGAGAAAAAGGGAAACACACTAGGTGAGGCACCTGACTTCAAGGGAGGAGAGGGAGAGAGGAATACAGTGAGCAGTGTTGACTGTTGGGGGGGGGGGTCCATACATGTTCAGTTCATTGGGGCAGTGATCAGGGACTCCCTGTCCAATCAGGGACACTGAGACAGCTGCTCTGTAGGCAGGGACACTGGTTTGCTGTGACTGAAAAATGGCAAAATGCATTTTGCAGAATGAAAAAATAGGTATTGTCACCGGTGTCTACAAAACCAAAATCCATTTTTACTGGTGCTTTATTTTGTGAGCTTTCTTTAACAATGTTTTCTCAGCTAGTATGTATTTTAGCAGCTTTGCTGTCTAGTATTATGCCTCAATTCTCTTAGTTATTAAAAATAATAAACTGTGATAAATTCGACCTGTGTCTCACTTTGGTTTTGTGTCTCATATGAATACAGTACCCTCCCACCTTTATCATGGCCTGTTCACTCAAGTGATCTGAGTGTGCAGATCTTATCTTGCAGGCCAGTGTGTGTGTGTGCACATACGTGTGTAGCTGACCTCATGTATGGCATCTTGAATCGACCAGCCCTCATATGTGACAGCAGCAGCAGCAGCACTATGACTCCCATGTCTCAGGGGTAACAGCACAAGCAGTACAATGGCCCCCATACCTCAGGGGAGATGACAGCAGCGGAAGCACTATGGCACCTATCCCTCAGGGGTGACAGTGGCAGCAGCAGGAGCAGCACTATGGCACCTGTCCCTCAGGGATAACGGCAGCAACATTATGGCCTTCTCTCCTCAGGGGTGATGGCAGCAGCACTACGGCCCCATCCCTAAGAGGTGGCTGTGACAGCAACAAGAGCAGCAATATAGCCACTATCCCTTAGGGGTGGCAACAGCAGCACTATGGCTCCCATCCCTCAAGGGCAACAGTGGCAGCATTATGACTCTAACCCTTCAGGGGTGATGGCAGCAGCACTATAGTCAACAATCCCTCAGAGGTGATGGCAGCAGCAGCAGCACTGGAAACCAATCACTCAGGGTGACAGTAACACCGGCAACAGCACTATGGCCCCCATCCCTCGGGTATGACTGCAGCAGTACTATGGCCCCCAGCTCATAGGTGTGATGGCAGCAGCACCACTATGGCCCCCAGCTCTTAGGTGTGATGGCAGCAGCAGCATATGGCCCCCAGCTCTTACGTGTGAAGGCAGCAGCAGCACTATGGCCCCCAGCTCTTAGGTGTGATGGCAGCAGCAGCACTATGGCCCCCAGCTCTTAGGTGTGATGGCAGTGGCAGTACTATGGCCTCCAGCTCTTAGATGAGATGGCAGCAGCAGCAGCAGCACTATGGCTCCCAGCTCTTAGATGTGATGGCAGCAGCAGCACTGTGGCCCCCAGCTCTTAGGTGTGATGGCAGCAGCAGCACTATGGCCCCTAGCCCTTAGGTGTGATGGCAGCAGCACTATGGCCCCTAGCTCTTAGGTGTGATGGCAGCGGCAGCACTACCACCCCAAACCATTAGGCGTGATAGCACCAGCAGCACTATGGCACAATCCTTCAGCGGTACTGCAGGATCTGCACTACAACCCCCAGCCCTCAGGCATGACAGCAGCACTATGGCCCTCATCCCTCAGGGGTGATGGCAGCACCATGTCTACTATCCCTTAGTCATGATGGCAGCAGCACTATGGGCCACATCCCTCAGGTGTGATGGCAACAACAACACTATAACCCCAATCCTCAGGTGTGACAGCAGCACCCCTGTGGCCCCCATCCCTCAGATGTAACAGCAGCAGCACTATGGCCCCCATCCCTCAGATGCAACAGCAGCAACACTATGACCCCAATCCCTCCGATATGACAGAAGCAGCACTATGGCCCCCATCCCTCAGATGCAACAGCAGCAGCACTATGGCCCCCGTCCCTCAGGTGTAACGGCAGCAGCACTATGGCCCCCGTCCTTCAGGTGTAATGGCAGCAGCACTATGGCCCCCGTCCCTCAGGTGTAACGGCAGCAGCACTATGGCCCCCGTCCTTCAGGTGTGATGGCAGCAGCACTATGGCCCCCGTCCCTCAGATGCAACAGCAGCAGCACTATGGCCCCATCCCTCAGGTGTAACAGCAGCAGCACTGTGGCGCCATCTCTCAGGGATGACAGCAACAGCACTATGGCCTCCATCCCTCTGGTGTGACAGAAAAAGCACTATGACCCCAATTCCTCAGGTGCAACAGCAGCAGCACTATGGCCCCATCGCTCAGGGGTGACAGCAGCAGCACGATGGCCCCCATCCCTCAGATGTAACAGCAGCAGCACTATGGCCCCATCCCTCAGGGGTGACTGCAGCAGCAGCACTATGGCCCCCACCCCTCAGATGCAACAGCAGCAGCACTATGGCCCCAATCCCTCCGATATGACAGAAGCAGCACTATGGCCCCCATCCCTCAGATGCAACAGCAGCAGCACTATGGCCCCAATCCCTCCGATATGACAGAAGCAGCACTATGGCCCCCATCCCTCAGATGCAGCAGCAGCACTATGGCCCCCATCCCTCGGCTATGACAGCAGCAGCACTATGGCCCCCATCCCTCGGGGTGACTGCAGCAGCAGCACTATGGCCCCCATCCTTCAGGTGTAACAGCAGCAGCACTATGGTCCCCATCCCTCAGACACAACAGAAGCAGCACTATGGCCACTATCCCTCAGGTGTAACAGCAGCAGCACTATGGCCCCTATCCCTCAGGTGTAACAGCAGCAGCACTATGGCCCCCATCCCTCAGACACAACAGAAGCAGCACTATGGCCCCCATCCCTGAGGTGCAACAGCAGCAGCACTATGGCCCCCATCCCTCAGGTGTAACAGCAGCAGCACTATGGCCCCATCCCTCAGGTGTAACAGCAGCAGCACTATGACCCCAATCCCTCCGATACGACACAAGAAGCACTATGGCCCCCATCACTCAGGTGCGACAGTAGCAGCACTAACATAGTAAAAGCCAGCAGAATAGGCCAAATGGTCTGTCTTGTCTGCTCGAAAGCCAGCAACCTAGTGGCTGCTCACCTCACCACCCCTGTGCCCTCCTCCACCAGCCTCCTAGGAAGCGCATTCCACGGCTCCACCACACTCTCAGTGAAAAAATGCTTCCTACGTTCCCCCGTAATTTCCCCCCTCTAACTTCCACTCATGGCCCCTGGTTGCTCTCCCCTTCTTCAGCCTAAATAACTCCCTGGTTCCACTCCTAATTATTCCCTTTACATACTTGAAAACCTCTATCATGTCTCCCCTATCCCTCCTCTCCTCCAGTGAGTAAAGCCCAAGCTCTTCCAGTCTCTCCTCATAAGGTCTCCCCTCCATGCCCTGAATCATCTTGGTCGTTCTCCTCTGGACCCTTTCCAGCAGTGCTATATCCTTCTTCAGATGAGGTCTCCAGAACTGTACACAGTACTCAAGCTGCGGCCTGACTAAGGCATTATATAAAGGGAGGATCACCTCCCTGCTTCTGGACGTAATTCCCCTGGCTATGCAACCCAGTATCCTGTTTGCTTTGGCTGCAGTTCTTCTACAATTTTCAGTGTTATTCATTTTGACATCTACCACCACCCCTAAATCCCTTTCTCCCAACGTGGCATGCAGTGTGACCCCCCCCAGGGTGTATACATGGCTCGGGTTTTTGACCACCAAATGAAGTACCTTACATTTCCCGGCATTAAATTTCAGTTCCCACCTCCTTGACCACTCCTCCAGGGTATCCAGATCCCCCTGGACTGTCTCCTTTGCTTCCTCACAATCCACCAGTGCTCCCAGTTTTGAATCATCCGCAAAGAGACACAACCTATTCCTAACCCCCCTCCCTATATCCGAGATGTAGGCATTGAACAAGAAAGGCCCCAATACTGAACCTTGAGGGAACCCACTGATTACCTTCCTGGGGAAGGATAGTATCCCACCCACCATTACCCTCTGTAAATGCCCCGAAAGCCTATTTTCAACCCAATTTAGCTCCTGTCCTCCCACCCCAATATCCCCCATTTTTGATATCAATCCATTATGGGGCACTGAATCAAATGCCTTGCTGAAATCTAGGTATAGAACATCCATCGACCTATGTCTATCCAAGGCCCCCATCACCAAGTCATAAAACTCTGCGAGGTTGGTCTGACACGTTCTCCCCAGGACAAAGCCATACTGTTTATCATCCTGGTGTCCCAACCTTTCCAACTGCTCTCAAGCTTCTCCTTGATAAAGTCCTCCATTACTCTGCCTACCACAGACGTCAGCCTGACTGGCCTATAATCCCCATCGCCTCCCTAGACCCCCCTTTATATATAGGCACTACATAAGCCACCCTCCAGTCCTGTGGCACCCATCCTGTCTGCAGAGAAACATAGAAACATAGAAGTTGACGGCAGATAAGGACCGCAAGGCCCAACCAGTCTGCCCATTTCTTTTTCTACCTTATAAATGTGCCATCGGCCTTTGCTCTGTCAGTGGCCTATCTATTCATAGTCATTTGTATTGCTCCCTTATGCCTATCCCATGCCTGTTTGAAGCCCTGCACTGTATTCATAGCCACCACTCTTGTGGTAAGCCATTCCATGCATCCACCACCCTTTCTGTGAAAAATAATTTTCTCACATTCCCCTTAATCGCCCTCTAATCTCACGCTGTGTCCTCTTGTCCTGCTATTTTTCTTATATTTAAACATGTTAGACTCTTTCACCTTGTTAATGCCCTTAAGGTGTTTGAATGCCTCGATCATATCACCTCTCTCCCTCCTCTGCTCAAGGGTATACATATTGAGCTCTGTTAATCTGTCCTCATATGTCTTCTGATGCAGTCCCTGCACCATTTTGGTTGCCCTTCTCTGGACTGCCTCAATTTGGTTAATGTCCTTGTGAAGGTGTGGCCTCCAATACTGCACACAGTACTCCAGATGGGATCTAACCAGTGTCTTGTAAAGAGGGATTATTACCTCCCTCTTACGACTTGTGATACCCCTACTAATACACCCCAACACCCCCCTAGCCTTACCTACTGCTTTAGAGGTCTGCTTGGATGATTTCAGGTCATCAGTGATGATGATGCCCAAGTCTCTTTCTTCCTTATGTATGCTGGCAACCCTCCAGCCTATAGGTGGCTTCAGGGTTTCTCTTCCTATGTATGATTTGCACTTATTTGCATTAAATCCCAGTTGCCACTCTTCTGACCATTTTGCTAGTTTATCTAGATCTCTTCTCATTCTGCCCACCCCATCTGGATCATCTACTCTGTTGCAGATCTTGGTGTCATCTGCAAACAGACAAGCCTTACCCTCTAGTCCATCTGCAAGGTCACTAATGAAGATGTTGAAGAGGACTGGCCCCAGGACTGATCCCTGAGGTACCCCACTTGTGACTTGCATCTCTTCTGACTGTATACCATTTACCACCACTCTCTGTTTTCTGCCAGTCAAACAGTTTGTCACCCAGTTGACCAACTTCTGACCCACCCCCAGCCTACCCAGCTTATTTATCAATCTTCTATGTGGAACAGTGTCAAAAGCTTTGCTGAAGTCAAGGTAGGCGACATCAACTGCTCCCCCTTGATCCACCACTCTGGTTACCCAGTCAAAGAAATCTATGAGATTAGTTTGACAGGACCTTCCTTTGTAAACCCATGCTGTCTTGGATCCTGTGCCCCATGGATTCCAGGTGTTGCACTATCCTTTCCTTAAGGAGTGCCTCCATAATCTCTGCCCCACTACTGAGGTAAGACTGACTGGTCTGTAGTTCCCCACCTCCTCCCTGCTACTAACTCTTGTGGAGCGGGATCACAGGAGCCCTTCTCCAGTCTTCTGGGACCCTCCGTGCTCAGAGACTCACTAAACAGTTCTGCTAATGGCTCTGCTAGTTCCACCTTTAGCTCCTTAATACCCTGGGATGTATGCCATCAGGTCCCATTGCCTTATCCACCCTGAGCTTAGCAAGCTCTTGTAGGACCCTTTCTTTGTGGGGAGTAGTGCTCACCTCCCTCCCCTGTGTTCGTGATGCTGAGCTGTGGGCCCTGCCTAACTTCTCTTCAGTAAATACTGAGCAAAAGTATCTATTTAGGATAGATGCCTTTACAGGGTCCTCCTCCTCACATGCTCCCTTTTCTTCACTAAGCTTAGCAATACCCCCTCTGGACTTTCTCCTTTCGCTAATGTATCTATAGAAAGTCTTGTCACCTTTTTACTGTTCGTGCTAGTGTTTCCTCAGTTTGGGACTTTGCCTGCCTTACTGCCTTCCCTGCTTCCATTAGGCAGTTTGGTATGCCTCCCTATCTTCATCCCGCTGTGTTCCCTTATATTTCCTGAAGGCCATCCTTTTGGCTCTGACCTTTCTGCATACTGTATTTGAGAACCAAAGTGGTTTCCTTCTTCTTTGCACTTCCTTTTCTGTCTAACACAATCGGGTGTTGCTTCAAGTATTGCATTCTTAATGCTTGCCCACTTTGCCTGTACCCACTCACCTGTGTTTCTTTTGCCAGGGCTGGCTTAACTCTGTTGGCCATCTTATCAAAGTCAGCCTCTGAAGTCCCATATTTTGCCTTGAATGGGATGATTTAGATGTAGTAGCCAAATTGAACCATACCATGTGATGGTCACTGGCCTCCAGGTGACCTTCTACCTGGAGATCTGTGATCCCTTCCTTGTTAGTCAGTACTAGATCTAGGATAGCCCTGTCTCTTGTGGGTTGCTGTACCAGTTGTTTGAGGCCTCGCCTGCAGGGAATCCACTATGTGTCTAGTTCTGGCAGATGTTCCTGCTGGTATTGACCAATCTGTATCCGCATGTTGAAGTCTCCTATTATCAGAACCTCCCTTTAGCTGTCATGTTTTGTATATCTTCTAACAGTAATGTGTCTATGTCCTCCCCTGGTCTGGGGGCCTGTAGACAACCCCAGTTCACATGGATGTCCCATTTCCTGTTTCCAGGGTGACCCACAGTTCTTCTGGCTCCTTGTGTATTCTGAATTTCTGTAGCTTTGATATTTTCATTGACATACAGGGCCACTCCTCCCCTTTTGCACCTCTGTCTCTTCTGAACAATACATAGCCAGGTACTGAAGTCTCCTAAGTGTGGTTACTGGTAAACCACATCTCACTAATTGCTACTATGTCCAGTTTAGCCTCTGACATTATTGCCTGCAGGTCTGGGATCTTATTTCCCAGGCTGTGAGCATTGTGTACATGATTTTCCATTAGCCAGATTTTGGTGTGTTAGTTGTTGGGTGAGGTTTGGCATTACCCCATGTGCTGTATGGGGAGACAAACCTTTTTCTTACCTGGTGATGCAAATGAACTGCAAACATGCTGAATCCCTGTTTGACCTATTGCTGAGGGGAGGGTGTTCTTCCCATTCGACGATGGGGTGCTGCACCTCTCCCATTTGCTAGTTTAAATATTCTGCAAAGACGCCAAACTTCTGCCCCAATGCACTGACCTCCTTATTCAGATGCAGTCCATCAAATTTAAAGAACTTTGCTCCCAGAACTGTTGCCAGTTCCCTACAAATCTGTGTCCTTTTTCCTGGCACCAGCCCTTGAGCCATGTGTTTAGCTCCCCTATCTCCCCTTCTTCTGACCTTCCGTCCATCTGCTCCCCTCCCAGACTGGCAGGATCTCAGAGAAGGAGATGCTTGACGAAATAGATGATAGTTTGTCACCCAGCCTGGTCAGGTGTTCTTTGGTCTCCACAACTGACCATTGGCAGATCATTAGTCCCTATGTGTACTAGGACATCAATGTTTTCTCCTGCTTTGTGAACAATTTTAGTAATGCGGTCAGTGTCTCTCCATGCTGATGTACCTGGGAGACATCTGACCATTACCCCTGGCTGGAGATGGGTATCAACCTCTGAATCATGAAGTCTCTTATGATCAGAAGTTTTTTAATTTCCTTTTGCTTTTTGTTTTGGTTCCTGATTTGGGTGAGTTTTGTTGTGCTAGCTCCTGTGTTGCAGTGTCCTGCTCTGCAGTGTCTTCTGCCTCTTTGTTTGATTTCAGAGATAGAGGCAGATACCTGTTTGTAGTGTTTATATGGTTTTGGAGGTATTATGTTGGAGAGCAGAGAGTGATGGGGCACCCGATTTGCCCCTCCTAACCACCTCCAACCTCCTGGACCAACTACCCTCTGCGGTCGAGGTTTTTCTGTTGGATGCTGGGGAAATGGCGGGTGGTTCTTATAATGTATTTCCTCTTGAATATGAAATTTGAGGCGTGCAATCTCTGCCCATGCTGCCCGAAGCTGAGCCCTAAGATCTCCAAAGGCCCAGCATGTAGGACAGTGTCCTAAATCCTGTAAGACTGTCCTGAAAATTGTTTCACAGTACCTGCAGTTAATGATATCCATTCCAGATAAGTTGCTGGGTTTATAATCTAGTCAGAGTAATTAGAAGGAAAAAAAAGGAAAAAAATGCAAGTAATGGTTTGATTGTGTTTTGTTTAACTTGTTAAAACAAGTTAAATTACTAATGCCCCTGTAAATGAGCTCACCTTGTGGAGGCCCCACTGATCCACCCCTTCCTGCTCTGCCACAGGAAATGTCACAACTGTGGTACCCTATAAAAGGAGTGTAGTGTGGGGTGGTTGGGGATGGGGGTGGGTGGCTGGGCCCTTCCCCTGCCGAAAGAGAAGAACCACGGATGAAAGAACAAGGAGGTAAGAGCAGAAACAATCAGTCAACAACAAATGCAGTAACCCTGAAAGCTTATCCTAATGTTAGATAAAACCGTAAAACCTGTAAAGCACCACCTGTAATAATTTCAGAGAAGATATACGCTGTAAGAAATACTTTGTTACAGAGAAAAATAAAGCAATGAAATGTTAGCAACAAACAGTAGCAATCCCTGTGAGTAAAAAATTAAAACAACACCACACAGTAAATCTGCTTAGCCAAAATAAGTCGTAATCCTTTTCCCTTGCTCTGGTAAGTTTCTCTACTCTGCCTTTCAAGCAGTCTTAGAAGGAAAGAGCTCAGGTGAAGCTAGGTGCCTTGGCCAGCAAACCAAGTCTTCTACCTTGAGAGGTGCCTTGGCCAGCAAACCAAGTCTTCTACCTTGAGAGGTGTTAAAGAGTGCTGCCAGTGAAGCTGCCAGCACCTCCGCCAATTCCTTCATAACCCTCGGATGTAGTCCATCCGACCCTGGCGCCTTACCAATTTTTAGTTTCCGGAAGGCCTCCCTCACCCTATCCACTGAGATTTCTCCCCTCCCCACCCCGATCCACTCCTTCATGCAACCTTCCTACTCCTTCTTGGTCTGGCCTAGCCTCTTTCCATCCTCTGGTCTCAGACCGAGACTGACCTCTCGCTTTTGCTGGCTCATCATCTCCGCCATCCGTCTGTAGGGATCCCTTGTCACCCTATGCAAAGATTGAGGCAAAGTACTCGTTTAGCACCTCTGTCTGTTCCCCTGCTTCCTGAGCCCCCCACAATCTTAATCCTGTTGATCTGTGTCCTCTCTTTTCTCTTATGTATCTACAGAATCCCTTCCCTCCCCTCCGGGTATCCCTAGCCAGGTTTTTCTCCATCCCCGCCTTGGCGCCCCTCACCACCCTGGTGACCTTCCTGGCAAATAGTTCATACTCCCCTCGCTCCTTATCCCCCCTAGAACGTCTGAAATGTGCATAGGCAGCCTTTTTATCCCTCACTGCCTCCTGCACCTCCCTGGTCCACCAACATGGCTTTCTGGTTCCACCATGCTTACGCCCGCCTTTAGTACAGGACCTAGTAGCCTCCTGCACCCCTTCTTTAATGGTCACTATGACCCCAATCCCTCCGATATGACAGCAGCAGCAGCACTATGGCCCCCATCCCTCAGGTGTGACAACAGCAGCACTATGGCCCCATCCCTCAGGGGTGACTGCAGCAGCAGCACTATGACCCCAATCCCTCAGATATGACAGAAGCAGCACTATGGCCCCCATCCCTCAGATGTGACAGCAGCAGCACTATGGCCCCATCCCTCAGGGGTGACAGCAGCAGCACCATGGCTCCCATCCCTCAGGTGTGACAGCAGCAGGAGTAAGGCCTCAATTCCTTAGGTGCAGTGGCAGCAGCTACACTGCAGCCTCCCTCCCTTACGGGTGATGGCAGAAGCACTACCGTCCCCATCCCTCAGGTGTGATGTCAGTAACAACAGTGTGCCTCCTCCTCCCTCCCTCTCTTAGGGGTGATGGCAGTTGTGGCTGCACTACAGTCACCTTCCATCCAACACCCACAAATTACATGCCCAGGTTGCAAATTTCTGTGCCTCTTAACTTGTCACATCTCAGAGCAAATTAAGCCAAACCACCAAACACTAAGGGGGTCTCCCTCACTTTGGTCCTATCTAACATTTTTTTTTTTTTTACTTGGCCTCCATGAAAAGGGGGTCTCTCAGTTTTTATGTCTGAGCTCAGACATAAACTGAGCACCACTCTGCCCACCAGCATCATACCATACCTGATGCCTTACCTTCTGTGCGTCTCTGAGTGTGCTTTCTGGCTTGGGTGCGAGTGCTGCACCCCACTCGATGCTAATGGCATTATGCAGTGGCAGGTAGAGTGACAACAACAATTGGGCCAAATAGCAAATTCAAGGTCACACAGATGCCAAGGCCCCCCGACTCATTTAGGGGAACAATACAAGCAACTGCAGCAACCCCACTCTGCCAACTGGCATTGTACAGTATCTGGCACCTTACCTGCTGTGCACCTCCGAGTGTGCAGTCTGGCTTGGGTGCTGTTGCAGCACCCCTCCCACACACTCTGGTATCATGCAGTGGCAGGTCATACAGCAAATTCAGGGGCACACAGAAGCTATGTCTCCCCCCCTCCCAACTGAGGGAGAGACAACTAACAGCAGCATGAAAAACTGCCAGCGCTTACACCATCAGCAGCCCAGCTTAAAACAGAAAAAACACTCCAAAAATTAAAAACAAAATAGTGGCAGAGGCTGTTGGTGCACAACACCAGCAAGTGGGAGATCTGGGTTTGTGAGCTGAGCGGATGCAGACTCCCCTGCTCTGGACTGGTGGGGTTTACAGCATGATGCAGAGGCACTGCATGCTGACCTGAGGGGGGGGGGGGGGCAGACCTCCGAGAGAAGTGGGGGCTGCCTTGATGATGTAGGTGACCACACAGTGTTATAAGACCCCTCCAGACTGGTTGATCTCACACAAAGACACCCACATCAGCAAGCATCCTTTGAGTCTCCTAGCTCAGCAAGACTAAAAGTTGAGCTTCCCAGAAACACACATTTAAATAAATACAATTAAGGACACCCAACTGCAGCACCCCCTCCCCCCCAAAAGCCTGATTCACACTTGAGCTTTTTCAGGCTTTTAATTATGCAATGTAAAAACAGCTTAGACACATACTTTTTTTTTCTACACAAAAACTTTACTGATGGAAAGCAGTTGCATCAGCAGATCAAAGGGTTAGATGCAGAGCAGTTACACTCCCACCCATGCTGTCCAGCCCAATTCCAGAGTGAAATGAGACTTAGTTTTTTTTATGTTGGCTCACACGTGCGCACCAGCCAACATATTGCATTAGTAGCAGATTTGGAGGTACGGTCACTGTGGGTGAATGCAGGGCACGCATCAGAAGGTGCGTCCCTCATTCCCAATAAGGCAGCAGCAGGCGGTGACACCAGGCATACGTCAAGTGGCGACCAGATCTAAGAAAAGGTCTGCTGCAATCATGCGGCAGCACCGTAACACACCCTCCGGCGTACCTGTCCTGGTGAAACCGCCTGCTAGAGTGCCCCAACCCACTTCATTTGCTGATGGGGAGCCCACTCACCGTCGACATCATGCTCCCCCACCGAACAGTCTTCTTTTTACGACGACAGGCCCCAATCCCGTCGGCGCTAGTCCCCTTTCCATTTATTTTGCCGACAGGGAGCCCACTCCCCATCGGCATAATGTCCTCCCGCTTTTGTTGTGTGCCGGGGGTGCCCAATCCTCCTCGGCTCTTGTCTCCCCCCTTGGGTATGTGCCGATGGGGTGCCAATCCCCATCGACTACAGCATCCCCCACAAAACACTCAGATGGCATGGCGAGGCCCACCCCAGCATGCCAAATGCCTATAAATCAAAAAGCGTCCATAGTATGTTTTTTTTTTAAACCTGTGAAAGAAAAAATGGTCCCTCATGGTCTCCCTGCCCCTCCCCAACCCGCACCCACCTTCTGCATGCCCTGCCTCCCCATACCCCCCTCACCCCATACTTACCTCCGGAGCCTGGCGCGACGATCTTCGGTGGACTGGGAACACGTGTGCACTCTTCAAAGCCGAAGAAATGCCAGTAAGCTGTATAATGGCATAAACAGGGTTTTTTCAACTTTGGTGCATGTCTCTGCTATTTTTGGGGAATTTTGGCACCAAATTTTCAACATGGGATTACTGGGACCCCTCCTCATGAACTCAGTCATTGTCATGGTGTTATGCGGTCCAGAAAGGTGATTTTGCGGTCACTGCGTGGAATCACCTTCCGGGACCAATTAGCGAAATGACAGTGCCACTGATCATAAGGGGGGCTCTCAAAAAGCCTATGTTGCAAACTTGGTGGAAAAAAATCCAAAAAAATGGCTGTTTCTGAGTGCAATCACGCAGTTCCACGCATGCTAACGTAACCATTGAATTTGTAATATTTTCCTCCAGATTTTCAAAATTGGCATTTCCACACCTCCTTATGAACAGTACAGCTGTCATTTTACATATCCTGGCCAAAATGTGTTTTCCCATGTCGGCACACAATCGCATAATTAAGCTATGCGAGAAATCAGTTCGGGACGAGTCTGAGAAATAGCACGGTAGCACTGTTCATGAGCAAAGGTCCTAAAATGCCTATGTTGAAAAATTTGGTGATGACGTCCATAAAATGACTGTGTTATAAGCGTGCATTCGCAGTCTCACGCATCCTTACCTTCACAAATTTGCGAGTATTTCATGCCAGATTTTCCAACACTGGCATTTTTTCACCTCCTTATGAACAGTACAGCTGTCATTTTCACATCCTGCCCAAAATGTGTTTTCGCACCTGTGGCGCACAATGGCGTGTGTCGCTGTGGGAAATCAATTTTGGGACAGATTAACAAAATCACAGTGCCACTGTTCATGAGGGGTGGTCCCAAAATGCCTATGTTGAAAATGTGGCTAAAAAAATCCCAAAAATAATTGGGTTACGTAGGTGTGTTGTACAGTTTCTATGCATGCTGATGACTTCACCAATTTTTCCTATTTTCACTCCAGATTTTCAACGTCACAATTTTTTCTTTTATACCTCCTCATGAACAATACAGTTGTCATTTTTCACATCCTGCCCAAAATGTGTCTTCGTCCCTGTGTCGCCAAATGGCATAGCCACTGTACAAAACTACCTTTCAGCTAACAAACTGATAGTGCCGCTCTTCATGAGGTGAGGTCACAAAAAGCCTATGTTGAAAATCTGGAGTGAAAATACTAACAAATGCCTACAGTGTTAGGGTTTCCAACTGTTACTCCCCACCCTGTAGAGACTGACAAGCATCGGGGTGTGACTTGGGATCATTGGCTGTAATGTTCACACCATTCCACCCCCAACCTGCAGCCAGTGACAGGCATCGACGTCTGCCTTGGAGTGTTCGGCCCTAAAGTTCACCCCATTCTCCTATATTGCTCCCACCTCAGCGTATTTCCTTATGGAATGGCGTAAATATAAGGCCCAAAGACCCCAAAGCACACCACGACACTTGTCAGTGTCTACAGGATAGGGTGAGGTGAAATGGCATAAGCATTATAGCGGACGACCCAAAGGCACACCCCAATGCCTGTCAGTCTCTGTAGGGTAGGGGTGGTATTGGCTTCAGTTCAATACTTCACTGCTATTCCTATTATGCATCTCTAACTCCTGCACTACCAATGCCAATGCCAGCGAGACAACATTCGGCATTGACAAATGCTTGTTGTTGTTTAAAATCATCTGGTGTGAAAAATGTTTAGGTATATACTTTTTCTACACAAAAACATTACTTTCATGTTGCTGAGCAGTCATCTCAGCTGACTGAAGGGTTAGGAGCAGGAGCATTTAAACTTTAAATGTGACACCCCCACTGCCTAGTCCAATCCCCCCCCCCAAAAAAAAGAAGCTCAGGCACACACTAAATGAAAACTGTGCCTTCAGGATGAATGCAGTCCTCAGTTAATGGAAAGGTTGGAGGGATGCCTGGGTGGTTAAACTGAAGCATGGGTGCTTACGATGAAGCAGCGTGGGAGGTTTCTTTACTGATTCTATATGCAGCAGCACAGAAAGAATGCGCAGCAGTGTGGCATCCGTTTTAAGATGCTGAAATCTTGGGGATTCCATGCAGAGACTTGTGATTTCCGTGAGCACCAGTGGAAGAATTCAAAATTCATAAACCAAGCAGGATTCCATGATTCTTAACAGTGCTACCGTGAAAAATTGAAAACCAGGGTCCTTATCCATAGGCAGTAGCCGGTGCCTTTGATACGTGAGTTCAGAGAACCTTAAAGGGAAAGCCCTCATGGGGGGATACATTCTGTATATTAAAAAAAATCTTTCTACGTTCGCATTTTTAATAATGTAGTTAAAATGCCTCCTGCCTTGTTATTGAAGTAATAAGTTATATGTATTACATTATACGTACTAGAGACACAGATTAAGGTCTGCTACTGCTTCAAACCACAAAACTCTGCAAGGGTAGATAAGGAATAAGTGCCCACTGGATCATGGGCAGTCTCCCTACTCACACAAATATTTGTTCAGTTCAAGGCAAGATAAAGTGACTGGACTGCAGAAATGCCATGGTTCTCAGAAGCAAAACATATTCCTCTTGCAGTTTCTTGTTATCAAACACTGAGACATCCCGGTAGACACTTTTAGCTCTCTCTTTCTCACTCTCAACTGGTTTGTATGTTGGCCTGCTTTTTTGAATACAAAGCACAAGATAACAGATTAAACATGGAAATATCAGCATGGAGCAGCCCAGTAGTGCTAGATGTAGTGTGCATGATGCATTAGCAGGATAACGAAGTCTAGAGTCCACTGAAGAGACACTCTGCTGAGCCTCAGAGGGAGGTCCCTCAATCCGCTATTTGAGCATCACCTTTAATGAGAATCAGCGCACAACTGTGAGTCACCACACATCAGTCCCCCCCAAACAAAACCTGAACATACCAGGATAGCACTGTGCAATGGTAGCAGAAGGATAATAAAGGAACACTGGAAGGGGTGAGGCAGCACGACTCTTCCAGCTGCCCACCTCCACTTCTAACTATCTTCCCCAGTGCCAATTGCTCAGAGAATCCACAGCCTTTGCTGGATCTGCGAGTAGAAGAGAGGCCCTGTTGCGGGAGGTGGAGCCTTATGAACCAGACAGGTTTGGTGCTGGCAGGATGGAGGTCAGACTTTGGCAACTCACTGGGGAGATGCATAGCAACTGCTGTAACACAAAACTTCATTACGTGATTACAATGAATATTTTACCCAAAGTTCTTTACACAATGTCAATGCTGGAGGGGTAAAATAGAAGTTTCTTGTTTCATCACATTGAATGTGCCATTTTCCAATTGTATATAGCCTAACAAAGTAATTGCCATCACATCCCCTCAAGATGCCACTCCTCCAAAAAAAACAGGTGGTGGCACCAAAATGCCCACCCCCATTACCACTGAAGATTATCCTGGCAGTGGGGTGCCCAGTCCCCGGTGTCAGCTTGTCCTCACATAGAGAAAGAAAACTACCTCGTGTGGATTTTTTTTGCCAAACATGCAAAGAAGAAAACGGTCCCTCACCAGTCTGCCCCCCAAACCCCTACCCTCCCCACTCTAACACTCCACTCAGCATTATAAGAGAAAATAAGGTAAATAGAGTTTAATGCGTTTCAGTGGGGTTTGAACTTTTATTCATAACTTTGTCATTTGTTAATATTTTTACACATGGCCTTTTTGGAACCCTGTTAGATGACCAAGGACAGTAGAATTATTCAAATCCCGCCCAGAAGGCGATTTTGTGGTCACCTTGTGAAATCATCTTTCGGATGGGATTTGAACATTTTCACCCACTAGGTTCATCAGGTGGGTCATAAGAAGTCTGTGTTGAAATCTGGCATCAAAATATTAAAAAACAACAAAGTATGAGAATACATTTACATTTTTCTACCCTCACTCATATCTTTGGTAAATTTAATTACTTTGATCCCACATTTTCAACAGCCTTTTTTCACACCAGCTCATTTTTAAAATACTGGCCAAAATTCGTTTTCACACCTATGGTACAGAATGACTTGCCGGCAGGGATTTGAGCATTTTCACCTAATGGATTCATGAAGTGGGGTCATATGAGGCGATGTTGAAAATTTGGTGTAAAGTATTATAAAATTACCAAGTTATGAGTGAACGTTACAAATATTTCAACGTTTAGTCATAACTTCACTCATTTTTAATATTTTGACTCCAAACTTTAAACAGCCATTTTTTCACACCACCACATAAATGTGACAGGTGTTTTTTAAATCCTGGATGAGACGTGTTTTTGCACTTCTGGTGCGAAATGATGTTTTGGCCCATATACTATAAATGCCACATATCATATTTATAAGAGGAGTCTTAAAACAACTATCTTGAAAATGTGGGCTCTGAATTTAAAAAGAAAATGATCATTATTAAGAAACTTTATATGTACTGCCTGTCTTGACCCCAGCAGTTAGTGTTTTGTTATCCTGTGCTGGTGAGCTGAGTTCAGGATGCAAGCTCTGTGACCCTGCTGGATGGGGCGAGTGTGGCAGATGGCACTGTACTACAACACCGCCCCCTGCCAGGGAATGAAAGGTGCAGGGTTGCCCACATGGGCTCCAGTACCATACAGTGAAGACAACTCTTCTCTTGGTACAGGGCTGTTCACCTCTGCACCCGTGGGTGGCAGAGGGCCCTATGCAGTGACCGAGAGATGGACTCTCTGCTCAGTGCATCTGTATCTACAGTCACATGGAAGTGCAGGGCCCAGCCCTGAGCTTCTGTAGCCCACCAGACAACCCTATGGATGACCAAGGGGGGGTGCAGCTGGAGGAACAATTTAGTTATTTTGGGTCTCCCTGAACACTCGGAACGCCCTATAGTTTGTCCAGAAACTGTGCCAGAAAATAGCCGGGCCCTCACATACTGGCTGACTAATGTAGTTAAGAGGGCACACTGAGCCCTGAGGCTGCTTCCATCCTATAATTTTCACCTTCTCAACAACCTAGACAAGGTGCAAATTTATTTATTTGAAGAATTTCACCAGGAAAGGCATACTGAGCTGAAATAGCTCGTGTCCAGATGGGTCCTGGGGGGAGAGGGAGGAGGGATTACAGTATGATTAAAATACAGTGAACAGTAAATACAGGAAAAATACAGAATATACAGGCAATGTACAGAATAAATTACACATAACCTAAGTACACTATAGTGGCAGTTCTGGTAATACATGGGTAATATACAATCATGTCAACCAGGCTAAATCATTGCAAACAGATGGATGGGGGTATCAGTAGCAGGTACAAGAGGGAGTGGTGAGTTTAGACAGGAGGGGGGCAAGAGAGGAGGAGGAAGAGGTGGACTGGCTGTGTAAAGGGAGTGACAGTGTACTCCGGAACCAGATAAACAAGTAATATTCATTCTGTACACAGGATATTATAGTTGGTACAGCACAGCAAAAGGCTACGCATATCAGAGGGTACTGAATTTAAATGAAAGTTCGTGACGTAAAGGAGATACCATGGTAAGGGAAATGGCTCTTTGTCTTTCAAGATCTCAGCTCACAGGTAGGGATGAAACAAGCTGCCTACAGGAAAATAAAATTGAAATTGTATGCAGAACACTTTAGATTCAGAGTGATGCACCCAGTGAAATTGCTAGTACACATAGATGGGGTCCAAAAGCAATTTGGACCAGCTGAGCAAGCCAAGAAGGAACTGCCTGCACTGTTCCTTAACCTCTTCCCAGGACACAGAGCAGGACCGGGGCACGATACCGGAGGTAATCATCACTGTTAGTCAGCATGTAATACATGGTCAGATCAACAACCATCTCCAGCACTAGCCTCCACAGCTCAAGCTGAAAATTGTTATTTGCTAAGTTAAAGCATTACATATAAAGCTAAAAAACAGAGGGTAACAGGGTTTGGGATTTGTATATTTTATGTGTGTGGGGGGGATCCTTATTGGAGCTACACTATGGGTTTTTAATCAGACAGGTCAGCTAGAGAAGGGACAGAGCAGTATCACAAGGTTACGTGAGGTCTATCATGGGTAGCTCATGTCTTTACATCATGGAACATAAAGTGGGTGCAATCAAAAAAAAAATCTTTGTGTGCCAAGAAACTTTAGAAAACTGAAGACTAATACAGCATATTTACGAGAGACACACATAAAAAGCAATCAGATTTCTTTGTTTAGAAGGAACTGGGTTGGTCAGATGTACAGAGTGGGAGACAGCATAAGAAAATGTGGTGTGGCAATTCTATTTGCTAGGAGTGATCCATTTCAGCTCTTAAGAGAGGTTTGGGACAACGAGGGCAGATACCGTTTTCTGCATGGCCTTTTAGGACAAGTTGCTTGTAGGCACAGTATATGGCCTGAATGTAGACTCCCCACAATTCTTTACCCCCTGGCCACAGAGTTAGCAAAGATTGCCCACCTGCCATTACTGATGGTGGGGACTGGGACCTGGTTCATCAGCCAGATACCAACAGATCAGGCGGTATCTGCAGGGGGTTGACACTAGGATAAAGGATGCTTAGGGGGCTAATGGACACCATGGGTCAGATAGATCCCTGGCAGATGTTATACCCCAGGACAAAAGTTTTTCGTTTTACTCAAGACCACATAACTCCTTTTTGAAGACTGACTAATTTCTGATAAACCTCTTGTGAGATGGAGGCCATGGTGCTATCAGATCAGGTGCCAGTATATCTTAAACATAAAATGAGGGGTGGAGTACAGGTGAATAAAACATGGAAATTTAACACACATTTGTTAAAGGTAAGCAATAGTGGCTAAGCTGAAGGTAAATATCCCGAATGTAATAAAGGGCAATACAAATATAGCTGAAAACAGGATGTCCTATGGGGCAGCTAAATGCACCGAGCGCCCTTTCAGAGGGCAGATACTCAGGTTTGCTTCAAGAAGGAAAAAGAAAAGGGAAAAACCAGCAGAGGGCCTCTTACAGATCACCCCGGAGGGGAACATGTTTATACCTCAACTCACTCAGGGCTAAATATGCAGAGTGAGCAAGGGAGAAGGTGGAACTAGTGATTTTCCATGCCAGAGTTAAATATTCAGATCAACAGGAAAAGGTGGGATGCCAAATGGCCTTTTGGCTCTTGCATATCAGGAAGACTTAGGGCTCAATAAGGGACTGAGGGAAGGAGGAAGGAAAACATACTGTAAATTAAGAAATCCAGGAAACTGCAGGAGTGTTCCAAAGGTTTTACCAGGCTTTATATGCAGGGGGTTGGATATCCAGAATGTCTGGTGGCAGTGCAACTCCCACAACTATCAGAGCACTAGCTGGACTTGGTAAAGGGACTTATCTCAGAGAGGGAGGTTGAAGCGGCTATTAAAGAGCTTAGCCTGGACAAGGCCCCAGCGCTGGATGACTTCCCAGCTAATTTCTACAGTTTAGCCCAGAGCTAACACCGTTGCTAACCAAGGTCTTCAACCACCTTTTCTCAGGGCACAACACACTCACAGAGCCAAGGATTACACTTATCCGAAAGCCCAGGAAAGATAACACTTACAGTAGGTGGGCAGTTACAGGCCCATCTCCCTGACTACCCTAAACTTAAAACATTCTTGCTAAAGTACCAGCAAATTGGTTGGGCAAGGTCTGGGACTGTCTGGCCCTGTGCAAGTAAGGCTTATGGCAGGGAGGGTTTCCAGTGATCACTTGAGAAAGCTGTATCCTCTTATTTCTGCATTCAGGGAGTCTGATGCCCCCTGCAATGCTGGGATCTTTGGATACAGAAAATATAAAAGGTTTTCAACCAGCTCTCGAGGAAATACTTATCTATAGTGTTGCAGAAACACAGTGATCACCAAGGAGTTTATCATGTTAGTGAAACAGCAACTATCCAGGCTCACACCCCCCCCCCCCCGAAGCATGAAAAACCCTTACCTGGCCCCAATCATACGTTACAAATATTTTTTGTTTGTTATACTTGCCCCTATTTAGGAAGGGAAAGGATCGTATTTTGGCTCCATGGAGCTGTGCCGTGCCGATCACTTCCACTTCCTGGTACCTCTTCAGACTCTGATCTGCCCCCACACTTGCACGTTTTGTGGTGTCACTATATGAAGAGTGTGGGGGCGCACTCCATATACATGAATGGGGCCATTTTAAGTTACATTTTTGTAATTTAGATGGCCATTCAGAACAAATCATGGCCACTGCTTAACTAACAAGGACCTTGTTAGTTAAGTGGTGACCATGATTATCCGAATGGCCATCTAAATTACAAAATGTAACAAAATGGCCCCATTCATGTGAGTATGGAGGCGCCTCACACTCTAGTATAGTGACACCACAAAACGCCAGTGTGGGGGCAGATCAGAGTCTGAAGAGGTACCAGGAAGTGGAAGGATCGGCACGGCACAGCTCCATGGAGCCAAAATACGATCCCTTCCCTTCCTAAACAGGGGCAAGTATAACAAACATATTTGCAGCACATGACTTCAGGTAAGGGTTCACCATGATTCTTTGGTGGGGGGGGAATTTTGAAAAAGAGCAAGTTAGTTGCTCTTTAATGTTCTATACCAGCAACCATCTGCACAGATCTATTGTAATGGACTACTGTCAGTCAAGCTATTGCTTAGTAGGGGCACCAGATAGGGGTGCCACCATCACCCATGCTGTTTAATCTATATCTAGAACCCCTGGCTTACTGAATAAGGCACAATCCTAATGTACAAGGTATTACTACTGGGTACCAGGTAGGGGTGCCATGATAATGAAATTGCGACGGTACGATAACCTTGAATAAATTATCGCGATAACCTTGTTATCGCGATAATTTCCCAACTTTTGTAACAAAGTTAGAAATATTATTTAAATTCACTTTTGTGCACATAATTTACATATTTTGCTTATTCCATTCTATGTTACGCATTTATCTGTATTATACAAAGTCTGCAAGGTGAAATAATACAAGGAGAGTGCAACTTTTGTAGTTAGATATTTTGTTTATTTAGTTAAAATTCTGCTATTTATAAAATTGCTTTTTCCTTTATGTAAAAATGTTTCAGTGCTGTGCACGTTGCACAATTGCATTACAAAGACATACATGTGTTATACACCTTAAGTTTTACAAACTAAAGTCATTGTAACATTCATTTTTAAAATGTGAAACATCACATTATAATTAATGGTGACCCCCTATTTATCAGTTTGAGTAGGGGTGTCTTCAAACTAAGTAACACCATAATAACCCGTAATCTAACTATTGCAGCATTCCAAACTACTTTCACTTTCCTGCACTTTTCCCGCTGACTGTAGTGTGTGTGAGGTGACCAAGTGGTGTTTGGTCTTTTAAACAATATTGTGTACAAATTGTAGAGAAAGAGCACTGTTCAGTTCAGTATAAAAAAAACATGTCAGCTTTGTTCTTTCAGCTTACTTTTTCAGTTTCCTGGGAAAGAAGCCACGAAGTGTAGCGTAGCGTGATGAGGAGAGAGAGAGTGGCTTGGGGGCTTCAGAACACTCGACGCAAGCTTTAGCGAGTGTTGCTATAGCTCTCTCGCTCTGCACTGTTCAGCTTTTCTCCCCAGGAAGCAAAAATGTAAGCTGAAAGAACAAAGCTGACGTTTTTATACTGAACTGTGCTCTTTTCTACAACTTGCACAATATTGTTTAGAAGACTGAACACTGCTCAGTCACATCACTCAGCAGGAAACTGCAGAAAACTGAAACTTGAGGAAAGCTACGCACTAGCAATTATAAAAGATAAAGAATAGGCAAGTGTATATTGATGGATTTATTTTATTTTTTTCAACACACCTTTGGCGTGGTATGATGACCATAAATCTCTTGAGGTTTATGGGTCATCATCATTACCACCAGCCCACACATTTCCACACCACTCAGTCTCAACTTTATTGGTTCTCCCACGGACTCCGGTCTGGTCCCCAGGCTAATGCGGCATTTCATGATGGCCACCTGTATTAAGTTTATGGCTGGCCTTCATCATTACACACACCTCAGGTGTGCAAAAAAAAAAAAAACATAATTCACACTTGCCTATCAATTATTTTCTATTTAATGGCTTGTTTACAACAAGTTCACAGTAATCTCAGATACTGCTTGGTTGTCCTGTCCTCCTGCAAGAAATACACAGTAAGCTGGAGGTTTCCACAGAATTTGTACACTAGCAGTAGCCATGGCACACATGACTTGAAGCAAAGTGTTTAACTCAAATGCAATATGTACGAACTCTAAGAACTGAATGGCAAAATCAATGTCCACTCCAAAAGGAAGGACAATTAAGAATTGAAACATTGAACAATAAGAATAAGAGTTATTACATTATATCATATAAACAATGTGCAAGGCTGAGCTGACTTGACTACATTAATTTACAAATACAGGCACGTTACAGAAGTTACACAACACAGCCTAAAGTTACTCAAGTTGTCAACATAACAGCCTCTGAACTGTATGTTCAAGGACACATTCATGTGGCACTAGGCGAACACAGTTAGATAGCCCATGGAAATCTTATTTAATTGAGGTACTGTGTGTGTGTGAGTGTATATACTCAACTGCTGCTGCTGCATAAGTTTAGAATATAGATGAGTCTGTGCAACATAAATACTACTTTGGAGCCATTCTTAGAACCTTGTGATGTCAGTGACGATCAAGTAGTGCCTAAGTACATTGAGTTAAGCACTACTTGATTGTCACTGACATCACAGGTTCTAAGAAATTAAATGGCTCCTAGTCCCGATGTAGTATTTATGTTGCACAGAGTCCGTCATCTATATCTCTGAACTTCATGCAGCACAGGTTGAGTATACACACAATACCTCAATTAAATAAGCTTTTCATGGTCTTTCTGTGTCTGCCAGTGCCACTGTACATGAATGTGTCCCTTTAAACTGGATCAGGGATAGTGACACAGGTGTAACAGGCAGCATATAATGAGACAGTGTTTCTTCCCTAGTTTCCTTAGAGCAGCACGCATTTGCTTTGGAGCCTATTATCAACTGAATTTATTGTTGTATTCCTTCCAGAATTAACACTGATATGCTGACACTTACTGAAGGGACTTGAATTAAGCTTATCAGATGAGTTTTAAATAGATTCAAGACAGCAGGAAGAATAAAGAGTTAAATAAACAGTTCAAAGAAGTCATGGCTGGGGTAGAGAGACTACATGCAAAACCAGATTGAAAGGAATCATCCGTGTCAGACTATCTTGGAGCCACATCTACTCGTCTGAACTGAGTGGCTGACACTCTATAATCAGTTCAAAATAGAGACATTAAGAAATAGTTTCATGTTCCTTCTAGCAGAGAGATGGATGTACAAACCGCTGTGAACAAGTAGTCTTCTTTGTGTTTTGTGACTGTAGTTAAGGAACGTATACTGCTGCTAGCATCTCAATAGTAAAAATAAGACCCTAGCATCAATATATCTACCAGCCAAGTTGAATGTGAACTGTATTTTAGTGTTACAAGTTGCAACTTGTAGTCAATGCAGAAGTATTTCAAAATGCAATAAAGGTGTTATTTTTTCTATCAAGTGTTGTGTGATTTATTTATTTTATTTATTTATTGAACATTTCGGAATTACAACCTTTGAGTCAAGGACTCCTTTGCAAAGGCTCCACGTCATTCAGGACAGGACATAACACAACAGAGTGTTCAAAAATTCACAAAACCAGGGAACATTACAACACGACAGAGATTAACATCATAGCATATGTTAAAAGCTATTCATCAGTTGGAAATCGGAGGTTTACACAATAGAGGCCGGCTGGTCAGAAGCTTCCAACAGGACATTACCATGTTCAACAATACAGGATAGGGTTAGAGCCAGGGCTCAGAGAAAAGAAATCTGGTGGTTGAGATGATTGAGCCGGAGGTGGCCCCTGTGGTCAGCCAGTCCAGGGAAGAGGGAAACATTTGCAGGTCACAGAGTTGAGGAGAAAAACTTGGTCCCAGTTTTGAATTGACTTAGGGTGGGGCAAGTAGGATGGAAAACGGTATGTTGTTAAGCCAGAGGGAGCACGATACGGAAAGATCTTTGTCCTAGCGAGGTCCTACAGTGGGGGACTTTGAAGGTGGTCCCGGCCAGTCGTCTCGGGGTGCTCCTATTGGGGGCCGGTTGGATGAGGCGGTGTAATCCGGTTGGTGTGAGTTTCATAAGGATCTTTTTGGCTTGGAGACAGGTGTGATATTTAAGCCTCCCTTCAAAGGTTAGCCAGCCCACTTGAGAATAGAGCAAGCAGGTATGTGTCTGTCTAGTGCTGCTAGTGACCAAACGGCAGGCTTTATTGAGTGCTGTACTGATGCTGTTTTGTGCCGATTGGTCAGCACACAGTAAATAGTTATTCCACAATCAACCAACGAGAGGACTGAGCTAGTAACCGCTAGCATGGGCCTGTGGGGAGGTAATGTTTATGTCTGTAGAGGATGCCAAGACGGTATTGACTGAGGTGGAGAGAAGCTTAATATGTTGATGGTATGTAAGGGATGTGTCAAGAGTGATGCCAAGATATTTAAAGCAGGAGACCTGTTCAATGTGGGTACCCTGTATGTTTGTTAGAGAGAGGGCGGTATTGAGGGGTTTTGGCGACGGGCAAACATCATGGATTTTGTTTTATCATAGTTAAGTATGAGATGGTGTTCAGTGAACCAGCGCTACAGCTCCCTAAAACAGCCTTGAAGAGTATTTTAGAGATGGGTGAGGTTGGTATGTTTCCAATAAAGCACGGCATCATCAGCATAAAGCAGTAGCTTTCCACTACAGGCTTGGGGGAGTGAGTTTAGAAAGAGAGTGAATAGGGGGCCAAGTATTGACCCTTGAGGGACACCAGCAAGGACCGGTTGTTTGGGGGAGAGTGTTCCTCTAATTTTTACCTGCTGTGTTCTGTCAGTCAGATAGTTTTTGAACCAGGAGATAGTATCAGGTGCAATACTGAGGGATGCAAGGGCATGCAGAAGAAGCTCATGATTGACAGTGCCTTAGTCAAATCAACGTAGATTGCCCCAACTGATGCCCCCTGATCAAGTGCTTCATGAATGTAAGACGTGAATTCTAGTAGTGCTGTGGTAGTACTGTGCCCTTTTCTGAAACCATGTTGCTCATGGCAGAGGAGTCCATATCTGTCAAGGTATTCTGTGAGTTGGTCGGATACAATTCTTTCTAGTGCTTTTGAGAGGGGAGAGAGGATCGTAATGGGCCTATAGTTGCTAGGGTTTGTTGGATCACCTTTTTAGGATAGGTGTGATAATACCCTCTTCCATAGAGTAGGGATTTGGCCACGGCACAGTGAGAAGTTGAGGAGTTTGGTGAGAGATGCGTGAGTGTCTCAGTAGAAGTCTAAGGATTTTAAGATCAAGGGAGTCACTACTAAAACGCACATTTTGTAGGGCTTTTGAGAGGTAGCATTTAGCCTCGTTGCAGGAGATTATGCGCAGCCTGAACGGAGGGTGTGTAGGAGAACAAGGTGTAATAATAGCTGTGTGGGAAATGGGGTCAAAGAAATTTGGAGGAAGGACATAACAAAGGTCAGAGAAGGTGTTGTTCAGGGTATCGGCTATGGCGGTGGGGTCATGTGAGAGGGTGCCCTGAACTAGGAGCTGGGTAGGGTCGGGTTGGTGGTTTCCCACACAGTTCCTTAACATTGTTCCAGAAAGATTTCCCAGAGCTCCATGTAGTAGTGAAGGCTTGCTGACAGTATGTGGCCTTGGCTTGCGGATAGCCTTTGTACATTTATTTCTCGCTCTCTGTAGAGCTGTCTATCATGTGGTAGCTGAGATGATAGTGCCCTGTGCCAGAGGTTATCCCTGGTGCATCATATGAAGGAGGGACTGGGTAATCATGGGGGTGTTCCAGTTTTAATACCTTCTTTGAGAAGGGGCAAATAAGTCACAGGCCGCATTGAAAATGGTAATAAATGCAGTGAGCGCAGGCCCAAGGATTGGGCAGTATGAACAGGCTCCCAATTACAGGTGGAGAGGTACACCCTGAGGCGGAGAGGGCACCTTTTGAGGTGCCTTTGGGTGAAATTTTAGGTCTACTGGGAGTGGTTTTGTTTGACCACCAACATGCGACCGGGAGTGGTCACTAAGTACATCTGGGAGCACGCTGACTTTGGTGAGGGTGGTTTGGGTGGTTTGTAAAGATAAGGTCTATAAGTGAGGAGGACCTGACCGAGGGTCCAGCCTAGTGGGTGACGTTACTACTTGAGTAAGGTCATATGCACATGTTGTGTCTTTGAAAGCAGCCGACGTAGAGGATAACCAGTTCACATTAAAGTCACCCATAATAATTAGTTCACTTTTTGGGGGAAGATATGTGATTGCAGAAAGAATAGAATCAAATGCTGGTTTCTGGTTAGTTGGTGGAATGTAGACTGCCATAATGTAAAGGGGTTTAACAGGGGCACAAGGGCAACTTTGATGGTAATGGCCTGGGCACTGTGAGTCAGGCAAGGAAGTGGGACTAAGAGAGGCTTGAGGATGTTTTAGCATATGGCACATCCCCACCCCTTTGCCTACCCTATCAGTTCTGAAAATGGTATAGTCTCTGAGTGAGACTGAGGCATCAGGGACATTTTTGAGAGCCAGGTTTCTGATAAGGTAAGAATATCCACGTGGTGTTGAGCTAGCCATCCTGCAGCAGGGTAAATTTTTTGGTAGGCTGCAGATGTTGAGGAGGCCAGAAATAGGCCACTATGTGTGTCTTTTTATTGCCACTGGACCCCGTGGGCCTGGGTTGGGATGGACATTCCCAGATAAAAGTAGGAGGAGAAGGAGCGTTTGCCTGAGGCGGCAATTTCCTCAATAGTTTCGTTGCATTACAAGAAGGACCTGGGTTAGATAGCGATTTGGCGGGGCTAGTAGGTATGTGGAGGGTGGACACAAGCTGGGCTAGGATAGCTAGGGATACTAGGCGGTATGGGGTAGAAAAGGGGTGCGCAGGTGGGGGAGGCTGTCAGGGCAATCCAGATGCCATTTGTGGTGCAGCTAAAGCTAGGTGTACAGTTTCTGCTGTTAAGGATTGGGTAGGGGAGTTGTAGACGATTTGACTCAGCTGCATTACCAGTGGGATGTGTAGTGGAGCACTTCATAGGATCCCAGTTGGTTCTTAGCACCACGGGGGCAAGCAGGGCATGTGAAAAAATAAAGATTAGTTGTAGGATACAGGAGGTGGAGTTCATTATGTTGGAAAACGAAAGCCTGATAAATGGAAGTCAAAGGAGTGAGCCCTCTGGTGGTGCAGTAGTATAAGCTGCAAATGGTAAAGTGGGCTGATTGGAGGGAGGGCAGCTGGAGGGGAACCTCGCGACCTCGCAATGTGTTTGTTATTAAGTTCAGACTGCCTGCGATGATCTGTGTGCACTAAGTGAGTGAAGCCCTCCTTCTCCTCCTCAAGTAATTCTTCTTGATAGTAGTCCGCTATGATGTAATCTGAAAGTGAGTGAATAAGATGACTCCATCTACACTCTTTGCCCCCCTCCACTGGTGGTATTCTTTTGAAGGTGGTGCACCGTGCATGAAGTGCCTTGGCATCTTTAAAAAAAAAAAAAATCACTGTAAATTTTTGTTCAGAAACACAAGCATGTTTACATGCTCTGGTGTTAGTCTAGATCTCATTGGCATTAGGACCAGACCACTAGCGCTAAATACCCTTTCTGATGGCACACTTGTTGCTGGAATGCATAACATTTTGCGAGCAACATTTGCTAAAAATGGTAGTTCTACTTCATGGCCTTTCCACCACAGAAGAGGATCCAAATCTGTATTCAGATATGGCAGGGCCATGTAATGAGTTATCTCATTTCTCACTTTGCTCTCTAGTGGAATTTCTTCTTCTCTTGGTCCTTCAACCTGAATTCTTCGTATTTCAGTGATGCGTTTTAATAACGCGGAAATCCCAGGGCATGAAGAACTTTCTGACAATCTGTGCTGTGCTGATGAATGATACACATTGTTTGTGATACCACCAGAGAAGGGGGACAAAGAGTCTTCAGTCACACGTTCACTGTCATTTGACAACATATGGTCATTGTCATCATCCATGGAAGCAGACGTTGCAGGCAACGTAGTAGCAGCAGCAGCAGCAGTAGTATTTGGTAGTGTGGTACCTGTACCTCTACACTCAGGCAGCAGCAGACTGTGTGTTTGTGTTGGTTCTGGTGCAATACCAAGGCTGACGGCTTCTTGTATTACCATGGATATAACCAAATCGGTATCTTCTGTAAAATTAGCTTTGAATCGTGGATCAATAAAACATGCAATTTCGAGTGTGCGTTCAATTTGATCCAATTCCTGATAACTTTTTAACAGGTCATCATATATAGCTTCTCTCATTTGCTTACCCAGTGGTCCACCTGTTGTCTTTGGGCTTAGGACTTCTGATTTTAGGTAATGCAGAAACGGTTTCAGTGCTGACATTGTTACATACTGCTCTGCTGCTAAAGAGTCAGTGAACGTATTCAAGGGCCCAATATTTGATTGATGTCCTCAAGCACACCTACATCCAAGTCCTTTGGCATCAAATGCCATGTATTTCGGTCTGAAACCAACACTGCACACACAGCCTGCTGCTCTATAAACCTGGCCACCATGGCATATGTGGAACCCCATCTTGTAACTACATCATGAACAAGAGAATGTTGTGGTACATTTAGTTCTCTTGTTTTTCTTTAACTCTCTTTTTTCTTCCAGCTGCGAGTGAACCTTGCACCAGATGCCGACATGCTCTAAGTGCACTCTCAACTTTATTGATCTTTAATGCTTTTCCAATTGCCAAATTGAGATTGTGGCCAAAGCAATGCAACCAGTTGACTTTCATCACATCTCTGAATGCCTTTTTAACATTGCTTCCATTGACGGTGGTAATTGCAGACATATTTTCAATGCTTAGTGCCCATTCCTCAAGAAGCTCCTGAAAGGATTCCGCAATATTCTCTGCTGTATGGTCATCTGGAAGAAAGAATGTCTCTAGGCAGTTTGTCTTTAGCTCCCATTCACTTGTTATGTAATGTACTGTTAGACTCATGTAAGGCTCGCCACTTCCTCCACTGCTGGTCCATAAATCAGTTGTAGCAGCAAACCACCGTGCCCTGCCACTGGAAGCTCCACCTGTTTTCTCACCAGATTGTACATTCTCGGGATTTCTTTAGTGGAGAAATATGACCTACCAGGCATCGAATATCTGGGATTTAGTTTCTCTACTAGATTGCGGAAAGCAGGCCTATCTACAATTTGGAATGGTTGCATGTCCTTTGCAATAAAAGATGCTACAGCTGAGTTTAACTCCTGTGCCTGTTGTGAAGCTGGTTCAAATTTCCTCCCCCTTTCTAATGCCATCAGAATTGATGGCTGAGTGTTACACTTTTTTCTTTCTTGATCTGGTAAGCTCATTATGGATAATAATGATGATGATGTCTTGCCTTTACTGCCTTTCTCACACTGACTCTGAGTCTGAAATGAATTAATTACAGTTAAATGTAACATTAACCTATAACATAATCTAAATTAAATTACAATATTCACATTACAAAAAAAACTATCACTCACTTCATCTTTGACTGTGTACTACTTTTTTTTCCCTTTTAATTAAGGCATCATCTTTCTTGTGTACATTCATGTTTCAAGCTGTGCTTTGTGCTGCAGTCCCTATGCTATGGTGACTTATTTTGCTATGTTCAGACCGCACATGACCACACACATTTGTACTTTTTGACTTAACATAGGGGAGGGTCGAGTGACAGTCACTCAAGTGAGTAAATGCTAACCAAATAGCGCTCCTTGTCCTCTTTACAAGGATAGATCCAGGATAGGAGGAGTAAACCCCAAAGGTTGCCAGCTGTACCAAACACCTTGAGAAATATGATACAGTGGCATAGGACTAGGGAACAATATTACAGTATTTGATGAAGGCCATCCCTAAACTTAAAACAGGTGGCCAACACCAAATGCCAAATTTGTCTGAGGGACCGTAGCCGTGTGGGGAGACCAAATATATGGTGGTGTGTGTGGTGGGCAGGCTGGGCGCAGCCGCAGAGCGTACTGTTCGGACTGGAGAAGCTGTCACAAACACAGTATTTGATGAAGGCCATCCCTAAACTTAAGACAGGTGGCCAACACCAAATGCCAAATTAGTCTGAGGGACCGTAGCCGTGTGGGGAGACCAAATATAAGGTGGTGTGTGTGGTGGGCAGGCCGGACGCAGCCGCAGAGCGTACCGTTCGGACTGGAGGAGCTGTCACAAGCACAGTATTTGATGAAGGCCATCCCTTAATGACTTAACTTACATAACATCCAAAACACCTGCATAGAGTAGCACCCCAGTCCAGAAGTGTGGAGGACCACAGAAGGTGAAGATTCCATTCCTATAATGCAGTTTGTAGAATAATGGAACCTGATTGCAGCACCAAAATGTAAGACCAACACATATCCACTGTTAAGAGTGTTAACAAAAGCTAGGTATGACCATTAACTAGCACCGTGACCAGCAGCATCTGCGCTAGCTATATGATGTTTGTCAGTAGGAGGCTCTGATGAACCTTATATGAGCTAAGCAGATATGCGGGTGCTAGGTAATGGTCACCTAGCTTTGTTAAGGCTCTAACAGTGGATATGTATGTGTTAGGCTTACATTTTGATGCTGTCAATCAAGTTCCAGTACTACAAACTGTTTTATTGAATCTTCACCTTCTGTGGTCCTCCAGACCACACACTTCTGAACTGTAGTGCTACTCTAGAGAGTGTTTTTGACATTTTAAGCTGAGTGTGCCAATGCTCAGCTTATTCATCATGCCTGATCCGCTGAGAGCCAAGCCTGTGAGTTCTTTGTTTCTTTGACTGACTGACATACTCTGACTTTCTTTCTTCACTATTATTATAGTTTTTCAGTTAATGTTGGTAACCTAGTGGTTTGCTGCTAGAACAGAATTGTTGCCTGTATGTTTGAGGGAGTACATTTGTTTGTCACTAAATAGTGGACAGAAAAAAAAATGTCCCAGAAACATACACTCATAACTGAACTCTGGAGAGGCAGGCTGAGGCTACCAACCCAATTACACAGATGAAGAGCTGAGGAATGCAAACTAGAATGAAAATATGTATGCACTGCTGCAGTGCCGTCTGCCATGGTACCAAGTTTTGTATGGACTTGTGCGCCGCCGCCACACATCCACTACTGCTGCTGCTGCTGAGCCTGTACATTTTGTATGGGGGACGGGTGCCAGTGAGCATCACGAAGGCTTAGTGCCAATGCCAATAACAGTTCCCTCCATCCTTACCTCCACAGTCAACCTCAAGTGATATGTCATGATAGCATGCATCATATTTTTCTTTTTGCTCTATATAAACCTTGATGAAATGCCCTAAAAACACCAGCTAGTGGTGCGTGCTGCACACACATTCTTTAAATTACTCATGCAAGATTACTCCCACGCGTTAGTACATCCTGCAAGGGAGAACGCAGGGGCTGTTCCCATTGAAGTGAATTTAGCTAGATGATTTTGTGTGGTATGTAATGCAACATACAATGGCCAGTCTAAAATTAACGAAGGGGTTCACTCCAATAACAAGGGCCTAGTTAGTGAAGCGATGCCCTTCATGAATCTCAGAGACTAGTAATATTGTCCATTACATGTTGTATCATGCAACATCAAGCAAGCCTCATTTACTTCAATGACAATAATTATTATACGCCCAAATGCTCTCCCTTGCATGACGTCATGGCACAGGGGCGTATTCAACACTTGCATGAGAAGAAAGTACATGAATGTACTTGGCTGCTGTTTTGGGGTAGAAAATACCATATCAGATATTCCAATGGCTAATTATTCAGGGACTGCAGTATTGATCAATAGTAACATGATGTCTTACTCTCAATCTAAGATAACCCCCGCCCAACACACACAGTGACACACTGCCTATTAGACATTGTGTCATACCCATACCAGGAATTTTTTTTTTTTTAAAGTGATTCTGTCACATTCTGTCTAATAGAAAACAATGTGATCATGTGACAAAAGCACTTTAAAGTAAACCCTAGCACGACTAAGATAAATACAGCATGACATATAAGTGTCAGTGTACACTATTGAATCTTTCCAGTTCCATCCTTACCATCTTATTTTTCAAGCTGGCCTCAGAATGAAAGGCGGGATGATGATCCCTGAGGTGAGTAAACATATTGGATGTATTACCACCCTTTGCAGAAATGTAGACTCTGCAAGTTCTACAAATGGGTCTCCCATCTTCCTGGACTATTCAATCTTTTTTGGCATACCCAAAATACACCCAAATGGATGATTTTACCTTCTTCGTTGGTGGGTATAGTGGAGTGATCATGTCATTCTGATCATCATTTTGTGAATGTGACGTGCCACTGGCACTACTGCATACAGCAAATGGACCTTCATTAGAAATTGCGCGCGTCGCCAATTTATATTTACCTTGTTGATGGCTGTGATGTTTTCTTTTTAAAATTTGAATCTGAATGAGATTGAGGTTGACTGTTGAGGTGCTCAGGAGGTGTTATGTCTGTTGATTTGTCTGCTTCCATCACTTCTTCCAAATACAACACTACTGCATCATTTTTTACTTCCAAGGACTCTTTCTCTTCAATAGATGCCGCCATTTTTGTACCCGACTCACAGGCTGACAGACCACCAGATCAGTACGGACTACGGAGTAAAACTGCTGCCAGTTAGATTGGTCCGATTTTTGTTGAAGACACAACTATGACACGATCTTCAATCACAAAGTGATTAAGATGTCACTGAGTGCATAGAATGGTCAGGAGGATTCACAGTTGAGGTTTCAAATATAGACAGGGGAGGAAGAGACAAAGAGGAGGAGGAGGAGGACTACCTCAGTGCCTGACCTGACCTACCCTATTAGGCTTAAAGTACATCAGTTGTACAATAAAGAGATGTACTTAACAGGAAAGTGTGATGATTTGTGTCCTGGGATTAATTTTGCAACTGCCACTCTGCCTATCAAAATAAAATGTTTGAATTCACAGCTACTATAATAAAACAAGTAGAAATTTCACAACGCGGCAAGTGCAACACCATGCAAGAGAGGGTAAGAGAAGACTAGTTAAGCAAAGTAACAGCAAAAAAAGACAGAATTCAAATCTGACAGTACAACTCTGAGTTCAACAACTTAATGTCTACTGTCTACAAGTGTGAGTTGTTTGTGTAAGTAAACAGAATAGTTTTGGTAGATGTAAGAATACATTACGTCAAACATGAGGTTCCGCTTGAGTTAACACTCACTGAGAGGTTTGTTTCTAGTCAAACTGACTGACCTGATATTCAGTGGAAATCACAAGTACACTTAGCCATATTTTGCTTGCTTGTTGGTAACTGTAAAACCTCAACCTGACAAAATGAACTAGAATCCTTCCTAAAATCCTAGTCTATCAGTTATTCCCAAAATTTGAACTGAAAAAAAAATACTAACTAATCTATACAGTACAACATAGAAAGGGATGTCAAAGTCTGGCATGCATTCATTGTATTTTTCATGAATATATCGGTGGTAATTTAAATAGAATGACTTTGCAGTTCACTATTAATAACAATCCCCATGTACAAAACTGAACATGGATCTGTTTTTCTTAAATCATCAGTCACTTAGCTGAACGCAGCAACCAGTTCAAGTGTCATCTACTTCTTCAGCTTAATTGCTTGAGTCTTGATGGCCTTCACGACGTCCGTAAGTAGCTTTATGAATCTCCGGGCCTCCGGCTACCCTGAAAAAGTTAAATAGGTGTTTTTCATTTCTTTAATTGCTACTGTTGCAGTCTTGTTTTCTTCCTAAGTACATTTTACAAAATACTTTTCATTTGCTTGCAATTGCAAAATTAAGAAACTAACCTAACACACTGCACTGGCCCCATATTTTTGCCTACCCTCCCACCATGGACCATCATACTGGCCAGCCAGCCAGCATCTCAACTTCATCCTCCTCCAACAGTGGATATGTTGTGCTTGACATGTCCATGACCCCCCGCCCCCACACACAAATACATACTTGATGTGCACCTGTCTGCCAGTGCACATGACATATACAGTCTATTCTATAAGCGCCCCCCCACGCGCCTGCCCCACAAACATGGATCCCAACCTGCCTTCTAAGTTCACTCCTGTCCTTATCCGGCCCTGCACTAACTGCTACCACAGCTTGACGCCCTTACCCCCACACCCCACATCTGTCTGAGTCTGACTCTAATTGTTTTCATCATTTTTTTTTTCATTCCCCATTTTCATCTCATCTGATGTCTGGGATGGTGGGATGGACCTCCTTCTGAAGTTTCTCTAACTTGTCAAGGCATCAAGCCAACACCACGTGATGATGAATGATGTAAATCACAATCCCAATACACTAGCATTTGCTCTACGACCTTCCAAGTTCCGAATAATGTTTCTGAAGGAAGGCACATCTTTTCTTGAAATGCTTTTTTATTTTAACTCTGTTTTCATTTTCCTATTGCCAATTTGCCAGCCACAGCTGCCAAGTAACTTGAACCTCCTTTTGCCTCCCCTTCCCATGCTTTGCTCAACAATTCCAAGTACCCCAAGTTCCAACTCTGTAACCCCATGGTTGCCCACAATGGCTTATATATATCATTATCGTCAACCATGAGCAGGAGGACACCTCACCTCAAGTCACCTGGTGCCCCTCAAACAGGGAGAAACATACTGTACTTGACACTCAGACTCAGTTGGAATCGAAACCCTTGGGGAGGACACAGCAAGGTGTCACTGTCAGATCCTCAGAGGATGGAGTCAGTCAAGGAGACCCTCCTGTGACAGATGGGGTGGGTATGGAGGGGAGGGAGGCTTCACCTGCCCACCACCTACTCTGCAGGGGATTTTTATTGCCTTTTTATGTCCATTCCCCAATCCCAGCCATCACCCAAGAGTGTGGTCCTCAGCGAGGTGAGTGACCTTGGCTTGCCTATCGGGTCCGTCGGCAAAAGGGAGGATGAGCCCCCGCCAAGTTGACCCCGACCCACCTTCAGTGCTCCCATAATGGCACCCTGACCCTTATAACCAAGTCAAGTGATGCCTCCATGGCAGCAACTGCCGACGGTAACAGGTGGGGTATAATGAATGTGCATGCCAGGACTGCCAGCCAGGTGCCAGTACTGCGCACTAAGGGACCACTTATTCTTTCCCACACAACCCCCTCCTCCCACCGGTGTCAACATTACAAAGAAGTCCAGCACTCAAACTTTTTATAAAACAGTAAAAAAATGTTTTCATCTTATTACTATCTATCTATCTATATATATATATATATATATATATATATATATATATAAATAATGCACACTGATCTCAAGCAAACTTGCCTCAGTCTGCGCTTTGGGGCAAAGCTACCCCTTCCTGACTGAGGAGGCCTAAAGCAGGCAGGTAAAACATTACATAATGACAATGCATTGCCATACACCATAAACCAAATGCTTTCCCACACAACTCTAGTAGTCCAAACACCATCGATCCAGTTCTCATTAGTGATGGGAACTTCAAGTCACACTTTCTGGGGTTATTGAAATGAATTCACCACATTTTGAGGTTCAGATCCCACCATTGCTGGAAGACTGGATGGACTAGGGAAGCCTGTTTTATGAAAATCATTCTTATAATTAACAACAAAACAGAAACATATAAAAACACCCATATGCACTTGCAGCAGGGTGTGGTGTGGTGTGATGATGCTGCTGTGGGGGGGGGTTGGGAGTGTGGAGGGAGATGCCCACCAGCTGCACCTGCCCACTCATTCGCCAGTTCGCCACTGCCCTACTACCTAACTTCACAGAGGTGGGAGGCATCCAGTGGCAAACGAAGTTGAAGAACCACCAGACATGTGCCTGGTCGGTGTGACAGTCTGACAGTCCGGACTCCTGATGTCCTCAGATGAAATTCATACATTGTGATTTGCAAACAAAGTACACAACAATGCTACGCCCAAACATAAGTAACAAATAACTTACTTCTCGACTTGAAGAGATGATGGTCAAGTTGGTCAAACCTCTCAGGCTGGAATTGTTGGTGGTGCGATGGTATGGATGATGGTAGGGGTATTGGGTAATAATGTCTTCCTACTACTTCCTTGCCTACAAAATTGAAAGCACAGAGAGATATTTCAGTTTCATCATGACTGAGGAGAGGGATTCTTTTAATTCAATTTAAAGGAAGGGCCCCAGACATGTCTACAGGAATTTAAGGACTGACTACCCCCCCCTCGCAGTGCCACCTCAAAGCAAAATCATTATATTTATTTTACAAGGAACACCCCACACAACACACAACCCCCCAAAAGGCACTGCACTTTGTCCTGTTTGGTACAAGTGGCACAATAATAACCTTACCCCATCCCCGTCCCCCACACAAAACATTTACATAAGTACAATTTACAAGTTATAAGTTGTTGAGAGTGACAGGCTCAGTCCAGGAGGACACAGACTGCCGCAGCAAACTACTACCAGTGCCACTTGCTTGCACAGTGCACTCCAGTCCACTCAAAGCAGACCAGGCCCCTCCAAATATTCCAGACCACCCATCCCCCGGTACAAACATTAAACCACAGGGTCACCGCCTCCCCACCAGCACTTGTCTTCTTGCCATGATCTACTGGCTAGCTAGTAGCTATGCAGCTTGGCTATCATCTATCATGTCTCTCTCACACACAGACAGTGCTGCTGCTACTAACTCAGTAACCTCCCCAGTTTTCCCTTGGCTTAGTGGCTAGTACTACTACCCATTTTAATCTGATAATCTGAAGGTTGCCAATGCCTCAGAAAACCCTTCCTCCCTCAGGCTCTGAACAGTCCCCTCCCCACAGACACAGTTCCTCTGGCTCCTACCAGCAGAACCTACGGGCTCCCCTCCAACCCAGTCCTAACCTAAGTTACCCAGAAACAGTGACCTCCCAGAGTCAGACAGGCTCGGAGTCGCAGTCGCACTGTATAAATATAATTATATATATATATATATATATATATTGCATTTGTGTAAGCATTTGCTGGCTTGGCTGGCACTGCTTGTGGTAACCTGCTACTTTTTTTTTTTTTTAAACACAGTTCAGAATAGATTACATTACACTCACCGCTAGCAACAGATGCTGGTGTCCACGAGTCATCGTCAAGCTTGAACTTGTGAAGGACGGTGCAAAATTGTTCTTTCTCCATTGGATCGACATCGAAAGGACAACTGAGTGTCTGTGTGTGTCACACTCACATCACACGCCGACGACTACACTACTTCACCGCGGACAAAGGGAATGGGAGGCTGAAATTGTACTGGACCATCCGAGTTGGCTGCAGTCTCGGGCAGAACAGAAGACAGTACTACTACTGCAACCCAGAAACTGGGCAGTGATCAAGTCGACTTATCCGAGTAGCGGCCTCACTAGTACGACAATTAAACAACTCCCCTCCCGATTTAGCCTGTCAGACCTCGGATTCGGTGCGGAAGGCTTACTGTTAGCTGTTGGGTGGTTTAACCACACCTAAAAGTCAATCTCCGAGCTGTTCGGCAGTCAGGTGTCTCGGCCCTGAAAACGTGCTCCTCTAGTCTCTCCACAAGTAGCAGTCACTTGAACGCCAGCAGCTACTGAAGAAAAAAGGCGTTTAGATGCCAACCCCTATTTAACTGCTTGCTGGAGGACAAGCAACTACAAACGGGATTGGTCACAACAACTTTGACAGACAGTCATTTCGGTTGGTTGGGCTGCTCCACAGCTGGAAAACTAATGTTACTTCGTGCTATATGCAGTATGCAGAACAGAACACGTCATGGAATCCTTCTACAGCACTTAGCCACACTTTAATATAACTGCAAAATATCAGAAAAATCACGGTATACCGGATGATGCGGTTATCGCGGTTGACATAAAAGGGCATGATACTGCTATCGTGGACTAAAATACCGCGATACACTTTTATACCGGTTTACCGCGGCATCCCTAGTACCAGGACTACAAGATTTCTAGCCATGCTGGCGATATTTTGTTGTACATTAGTGAGCAAAAAGCTTTATACCAGCTGTTCTTGAAGAAACAGATACATTCAGCAGGCTCTCAGTTTACAAACTTAATGTGAATAAAACGAGTGTCATGCCCTTGAATTGGGGTGGGGGGGTGCTGCAGCAGGATGTGCTAGACATGGGGCTGCAGTGGGAACCAAAATCTGTATTATATCTAGCAATCAGAGTTTCCAGGGCCTTCTCAGAACTCAAGGGTAACAAACTGGACCTTCAAACTGATGTAAGAGAAAGCAGCCACTTAAAAATTCGCCGGTGCCACAAATGTATGAGAAAACTACAATTTAGGATGAGTTGGGCATCCTGGTATACTGACCCAATAACCTTAAATGATAATTTATCATTATAAATGAGTTTTTAATGTAACCTAAGTACAAAGTATGGCAACATAGCAGCAAGATACCCCCAACATGAACACCAATATTTAATGACTCACACTCGCCTTTGCAAGACCTTGAAAAAGCGAACGTAATTCGTGAAACGGCATACATGTTGGGGGTATCTTGCTGCTATATTGCCATACTTTTTACTTAATTTATCATTATAAATGAGTTTTTAATGTAACCTAAGTAAAAAGTATGGCAATATAGCAGCAAGATACCCCCAACATATATGCCGTTTCACGAATTATGTTCGCTTTTTCAAGGTCTTGCAAAGGCGAGTGTGATTCGTTAAATGTTGGTATTCATGTTAGGGGTATCTTGCTGCTATGTTGCCATACTTTGTACTTAATTTATCATTATAAATGAGTTTTTAATGTAACCTATCATTTAAGCTCACTGGTACAGTATACCATGATGCCAGACTCATCCCAAATTGTAACAACCTGGACCCCCTAGTAACCAAAATTCAACACAATCTGCATTGGTGGAAGACCCTCCCTCTATCCTTAAGGGGCAGAATTAATATTATAAAAACAAATATCCTCCCAACACTGAACTAACCCCCTGGGAATACTAAATGCAGCTCTGCCGATTACCTGGTTCAACAGCTTGCACTGCATCATTTCGGATGTTAGTTGGCAAGACAAAGTGGCACAAAGAGCAAATAAACTGGCCGGTCGAAAGGCAATGCAACTTAGGTTACCTAATTTTTTACTGTACTATTTTGCCCTGTATGGCAGCAGGTACTTATACTGGGCAAACCTCCCCCAGAGGAAGGGGGGGAAAGAGGCCTTGAACCACAATGGTTGCAGACTGAGAAAGCTTTATGTAGAATGCTAGGTGTGCAGCCACGGGCTCTATTATACACCCACCAGCCAAGCTCCATAAGAGCCCTTGATGCACCCCTATCTATACTGGTTCATCAAAGCCCATCAGCAAATATGCCAATTCTTAAAATTAAAACTGCATAAAGGTGTTGGCTAACCAATCCTAAATAGCCCCAATATTCAACAGTTCATATTCTCCTTTGATCGAAAATGTAGTCTTGCAACCCTGAGTCTCCAGCGGCGGAGATAACATCTCTGACAATGGATAGTGAGTGTCTCATTAAACATGCGAAAAGTACCCAGCATCACATAATGAGAGGCAGCGCACGCAGTGACTCCCATCTGCAACAGTACGATTTATACCTGTGGGTTAACACTGGCTACGGGTTTCTTCACATTCAAAGCAAATAATATCTTTATGCCACTCAGCCCTGGTGGGTATACTCATTCATCCAGTGCCTAAGAATTACCTGTATCACTTTAGCTGTAGCTGCTATCAGAGCGATTTGCCCTTTTTGTGACTCCACTACTCTGCTTTGATACCTTTCTACTATGCAGATCTCTGCCAACACAGAAGGAGTTGCAAATACATTCAGCCACATACTGTATATTAGGTTGGTTACATTACAATTAAAGTGATTTCTTTGAATATGAGGAAGGGGTTAATAAATGAAGCCAGCGCTTTCAGACACATGGTTAAAGCACTTCACTGACAGTGCAGTACATCATGTGACAAACGTGAGTAGGGATGAGTTGCTGTTACCTAGAAAGAGAAGTAGAAATGCTAGTGAGGCACAGTGTTTTCATTTTGTTATGGATTTTGCTCCACAGAGCCCTTTGATCAGATCAGTACTGGAGCGTAACTGGCACATTCTTCACTCTGAGGAAAGACTGAAACATGCGATGGGAAAGTTACTCCATATTGTTTACCACAGAGGTGACAATATTGCAGATAGAGAGACAAGTAGTCTGCACATTATAGCAGACACAGGTTCACCCCCCACTCCCACATGGGAGCCACACATGCGGTAACTGTACTTTTTGCCAAGCGATTATGGTTGGTAGTGAATCTGAGCATCCCATTTTGAAAACCACTTCTGATCTGAGACAGTTTAACTGTAATACAACCAACTTCGTATATGTGGCTGAATATACATACAAAAATGCTGGCAGAATTGGGCCTTATGGTCTATCGAGTCTGCTTGATTGTGCAGCTATCCCCTCATCTCGCAGCTGACCCTCCCACTCCTCCTCTCCTTAGATTTACCCTCTCCCTCACCCTGTCCCATCCCCTCTTGAAACTGCTCACGGTCTTATAGGCCACCACCTTCTGTGGTAGAGTGTTCCACTTGCCACCACCCTTTCTGTGAAGAACGGTCTCCTTACCTCCCTCCAGAATCCATCCCCCCTCCAGTTTGAGACTGTGCCCTCTCGTGTCCCTTCCTCTTAATTGGAAGATCCCCTGTTCGAGTCTTATTCATCCATTTCAAGTACTTAAATTCTCAATCATGTCCCCTCTATCCCTCCTCACCTCCAATGAATACATATCTAGCTCACTCAGCCTTTCCTCATAAGGCTTGTCCTCCAATCCCTGGATCATCTTTGTCGCTCTACGCTGCACCCCCTCCAACAATCCGACATCCTTCCTCAGGTACGGGCACCTGACCTGCACGCACCAGGTGCGGCCTGACCAGTGGCCTGTACAGTGGGAGGACTACCTCCCTATTTCTGGAGGAGATTCCCCTCGCTATGCACCCCAGCATCTTGTCGTCATTCACTGTTGTCTTCCTACACGGAACAGAGTTGTTCATGTTCCCCGTTATAAGTACCCCTAGGTCATTTTCCTCCACGGTGCTACCCAACTGTACCCCTCCCAGATGATCGTCCCTTCCCTGGTTATTTGCTCCAAGTGCATTACCTTGCACTTCTTAGCACTGAACCCCAGCTGCCATGTTTCTGACCATTCCTGCAGTTTAGTTAGGCCATCCTGTAGCCCCTTCCATCCCTCAATGTCATCAACCACAGCCCCCATTTTGGTGTCATCTGCATACAGACTGATTTTACTTCTGATCCCATGTGAGGTATCAACTATGAATAACCCGAACAACACTGGCCGCAGCACCGATCCCGGTGACACCCTGCTCGTCACGCCCTTGGTGCTGAGAGTTCACCTCCCACTACCACCCTCTGCTGCCTACCACTTAGCCAGTTCTTTATCCATTTCACCATCTTCGCTCCCGCCCCCACAGCTTCCAGCTTTCCCCCCAGCCTCCCGTGTGGCACAGAGTCAAAGGCCTTGCTGAAATCCAAATACAGGACATCCACTGCATGGCCCTTGTCTAGTTCCCTTTTCACCCAATGGTAGTACTCAATGAGGTTGGTCTGGCAGGATCTGCCCGAGACAAAACCGTGCTGATGCCCATCCTGGAGTCCACGGTCTTCCAAAAAGATCACCAGCCTCTCTTTCAGGATTATCTCCATGAGCTTCCCCACGATTGATGTGAGGCTCACTGGCCTGTAGTTTCCCAGTTCATCCTTTGGGCAACCTTTGTGGATGGCACCACATGGGCCATCCTCCAGTCCCGTGGTATGCATCCCATGTCCAGGGAGGTATTGAACAGGTCCGCCAGTGGCCCTGCCAGAACCTCAGCCAGCTCCTTGAATACCCCAGGGTGAATGCTGTCTGGCCTGGGTGCCTTGTCCACCCTCAGAGTCCTTCCAGTACCCTGTCATCAGTAATCCTCACATGTCACCCCCTCCCCTGTGGCACCTGCCCCGCTTTCTCTTGCGTGAATACAGAAGTATTCATTCAATGCCTCTGCCTGATCCTCCCCTTCCCTCTCTCCACCACCACCTGTCCTTTTTTATCCTCACTATTTGGTCCTTGTTCCTTCTTTCCCTTATGTATCTGAAGAAATGCTTTACTCCATTTTTAATACCCTGTGCCAGCCTCAGCTCTGTGGAAGCCTTGGCTGCTCTGACTAGTTTGGTGGCCTCTCTGGATTTCTTCATATATTTGCAACTCCTATGCTGGTAAGGCAATACGCATCTCAGAGCAGTTACGTACCACTGCTCAGAGACAATGCTAATACATTAGCAGCACATGTTATGAAGATTGGGGAAGTCGTATCTTACATTTTCAGGATTAGAAAAAGCGATGGTGGACATAAGGGGGAGACCTGGACCAGTGTTCCCATTCACGCACAGATGTACGTGAATCATGTAAAAATTAAGAAATTCACGTACATCTATGCGTATAAGGGGTACAATGCACGTAAAGATGCCTGGGTTTAGTTTGCATGCAGAAACATGAGCTGCTTTACTGCAGCTTGTGCGTTTTGTTTTTTTGTTTCCCCCACACTTGAAACCATCATAGGATTGGTCTACAGACAAGAAAAAAAAAAAAACACCCTATCCCATTCCACCACTTTCTAGTGGGCATGCATCACTGTTACTGTTTCCTAGGGGGTGAAAGTACAGCACCTGAGCGGGCTTCGCATGTGCAATGGGACTCGTCCATCTGGAAACAGTAAAATGGTCGAGAAAGCAGCAGAACTTCAGGACAGCAAGTCCCAGTGATTGGAATCCGGAGGAAGGAGTCAGACAGAGGACAGGTTTGTGTCTTTTTTGTTTGCTTTACAGATGGCCTTATATTTAGGATCGAGTGGCTGGATATGTGAGTGATGGTGCACCCTTGTGCCACAATTCCAAATAACCGTCTGATCTTGTCCCCGTCTCCCCCAATCCCACAGCCGCAGCTGCGAGACCTGTCCGTGCCAAATAGCGACAGATCTGATGAGTTGTCTTGTCGGAGCACTTTAAAACTTTTATTCTGTCAAACTCTGATTACTGACCTGGCTATACCTCTCTGTCTTTTCTCTAGATATGCACGTGTTTCCCCAGACCCGGCCTCAGTCACCCCACTGCTTGCCAGTTCCAGTGCCGCCACCAACCACTCTTAGGGCCACTCCTTTCTTCCGTGCTTGGCCACCTTTGGTCATAAATCAGGCCGCCCACATCAGTACAATAATCCGATTCCCATTTCTAGAAATTCTCACCCCCCCAGACCCAGCAGTGATGGCAGTCATTCCCATTTCCCTCCCTCCACGATGCAACAGTGACTGATCAAGAATCAATTAACCATGCACCAGTTGTACCCTTGTGGCTCACCCCATCCTTTGCCTTGCCACACACTCCTAGCTCTGCTCCGCTGACGGTCGCGCTTATGTTTCTTGAGTCTGACTCTCACCTCAGGGCTCAGGTCCAGCTCCTGTAATTTCCCTGCCGCCATCCGGGCCTGCCCCGATATCCTTCCATTCCAGTTTGAAAATGCAAGCTGCGGCATCTGTTGTTTTTACCAAATTTCCACGGAAAGATAATAGGGACTAGCAGCTCACTAGCAAGCAGCGGTCCCCTGGGGTCCCGCCCGACTCATTCAGTCAAGTCAGCTCATTTAGTGCCCCCCCATGTAGCGCAGACTATTAATCCGTTTGTGTGTGTGTGTGTGTGGAGTGGAAGAGTCGGTCAGAGACCATCGCCAGAGCCGAGTTAGTTTCTTTAGGTTGCTGGGTTTGGGTTTAATATGTTTTTAATTTTAAGCAGCCTTAAGTTCTGCCTTACACTGACTTGGTGGATCAGGACTCGGGAGGATGATGGCAAATACAGCATGTTTCCCGGACCCTCAGTGAGCAGCAGTGATCACAAAAATGCTTCGTATTGTAAAGGTTATGCTGTTGACTGTGCTGTGATGTTACTGTTATTTTGATGTGCCCAGCTTCCTCCAAGTACAGACTCCTTAGAGTTATTCCGCCATGGCAACCATGTGTTAATTTGTTGGACACCGATTTATATGTGCTCCACAGGGTTAGAGCACTGTTTTCCAAGTGAACTGCACTGTAGAGGAAAGAAAGAAAGAGAATTCAGCCACATGGGACAAAGCAGGTAGCCAGCCAAGTGGCCAAACAGTGAAAATGCTGGCTGGATTTTGAATGCTGCATTGTGCATGCAGATGAGGAATGATGCAAAGCAAGACTATGCTTAGCTAAATAGTTCTGTCATCATCAGGGTCGAGTCGTCATTGAATCAGTTTGTGATTTTGTGTCTCTGTCACTCACTCTGCCAGACTTGTGTACCCCAGTCGCTTGCCTGCAGTGTTGCTTATTCCATTATGTGACTTGGATTTACTGACTTGACTATGTTATTATCACTATTGTCTTTAACCCTCCAGTCCAGTCCCTTTTTCTCCCTTGTCTTATGTGTGTATTAATCAGCAGACTCGTCAGAGTCTTTAATAAATGCATGAAGGCAACAAAATCACTTTAAGAAAGATATTTGTGACAGACCGACTGTGTTAATATAATATAGACAAGTAAGTTCAGGCAGTAAATGACTAAGTTATGACTGAGTGGATCAAAAACCGGTGTTCTGCTAGTGCTTATGTTGAAAGTGATTATGCCTGTGGCTTACCCCTTAAAAAGAATATGTACCTAAACTGGTTTTCTGCAAGGGGTATGATGTACCCCCAAAACTCAAAATGTACCCCTGAAAAATTTGGAGGAGGGTACACTGTACCCCCTGTTACGTAGGTCCAGTGGGAACACTGACCTGGACACAAAACCTTTCAAGTGTGAAAGTGCCTGGCAATATCGGCCCCAGGCACATCCATATCCTGGATTAAATGACATTTTTAGTTTGGTGCCCTTTTTAAAAAGATCCTTTTAGAATGAACTGTTTAGTGTGCTTCATCCTTTTTATTAAAACATTTTAAATTATTGTCTTGCTTATGATTGGAATGGGGTAGTAGTTGTGAATCTACTAAAATGTGTATTGCTGTTATTCTCATATATAATATATATACATATATATATATATATACACACACACATACACACACCCACACACACACATACATATATATATACACACACACACACACACACACTGTATATTGCAATTTTGTATACCGTTGCTATTTAAATTGCCCTTCATTATATAGTGCTTCTTTTTGATACTGCTGTTTTTCTTAGATACTGTGCGTTTACTGGGGGTGACTGTTTTACGCAGTGACAGTTAGCTTAGTTTTATACATATGTAACCAAGTCCATGCTATTTAGTGACCAATGCAAAACATCTGGGGTATCTCATTAAGGGAACAATATTTAAGAATGCAGATGTATGCTGATAGCCACACCCTGAAAAAAGCGCATGTGACTGCGTGAAATGCTGATATTGTTGCGAGAGTATGCTGCTGTGATTTTACTGTTTTTATTTATGCAGTAAGTAGTTTGTTTTTAACATAACCCAGCAGCAGGTTTCTTTTATCAGTACCGGCAGCTCAACTTGTTCTTGGTTCTAGCACTGCGCCTCCTCCCTGGTCCAAAGAAGGTGGTTTCCACTTAGACAGGCTAGTCACTACAACAGAGCAGCCTCATGTCATATCTCAGCTATATGCTGCATTACAATCCCTAGACCAACAGAAACTGGATGGGAAGTATCATTTTTGGCAAAGCAAATTACAGGTCGATTGGACTGAGAAGGAGTGGCAAAAGATATGGAGGGATTTCTATAAATACATCATGCATGATTGTTACAGATTCATGCAATTAAAGGTACTTCCTTCAGAACTTGTACCGTACGCCTAGTAAACTTTATAAAATGGGGAAACTAACTTCAGCAGCATGTACTAGATGTGGTGAAGAAGAGGGTATGATAAGACATGTTATTGAGCCTATATAATGCTTTCCCTATAGAGATCTGCATAGTATACAGGAAGGTCTTAATTCACTGCCTCCCAGAAACATCTGTAATCGCCAGGCAGCAAATTCTATTGTCTCCCAGTATGACTCCGGACGTCAGCCGCAGAGTTCTAGCGTGTCCCTGCGATGTCTGGAGTCACTACTCACAAGTTTTCATATAACTTACCAGCCAATTGATATAGGGCTTATAAATCCTCTGTGGGTGATAGCCCACATTGTAAGCCTCCTTCGATTAGCTGCCAAGTGTAGGGATCCCATTTGAAAATTATTGGCAAACCCCGTTTTTCTGCTGGCGTGCTCACTTTGCAGGAGTGTTCTGGGAGAGTAGGAGTGGAGCTGCTGATTATGGCCAAGATCATTTGTGCCTTCACTTTATTCCTTTCCAGCTTACCCCCTGCATATTGCTCTCCATACAAGTAATATCTAGTTTTATGTTAGGGGGGTTCTTTTTTTTCATTATTTGTGCCTTTTTTATGCATTTTCAGAGCCGGGTCACTGAGAAGTCCGAAAACCGGAAGTCATGCTTCTCAGTGAACACTGCTCTCAAACGTTTTGTCTCGTTTTTTGTTTTTTTTGTTTGTTTGTTTTTTTTTCTTTCTATCTTGCCCCCTAGTTATAAATTGCTTAAATTCTTTATTTGTAAGCCCTGGTGTTTTTCTGTGGGTGCACTCGGAGCCAGCAGTTCTTCCCACGCCGAGAGCAACATTCAGTGCATCCTGCTAACAGTAATGCACCTTCTGTTGCTTACTCGCTTACTTGGCAGGCGTGTGTGTATAATTTTCTGGGTAAAAACCTGATTGTTTCATGGGCCGAGCTGCCATCTATCCTTTAGTCAGTGAGGCAGCATCTCTCCTAGTTGCTTAGCGAGAGTGTTTCTGGATCACAAGTTCCTGGTGAGCAACATTAGGTGAAGCCAGGTAACGGTCCACTGCTAATTTCCAATTACATTCACTTTGTTGCAGTGGATGAGTGTTGTCCCTGTGCCCCAGGTGCGTCCTGAACTAAGCGTTCTGCCCAAGACGACATGTGTGTTGTGCTGCATTGTGCTCAGTTTTTGTCTTACTTTTTTACTATTGTGTGCAAAACATGAGCAAAATCAGTGTTGGCAAGATGAGGAAGGTGGCTCAGAGGTCCATGTGCATTGTTGGTTTTTGAAAGAGGCTGGGGGGGGGGGTTGTGTGGTTTAGAGGCACTGTGTTCCAGGGAATGTCCTGGGTCTTGGAGGGTGGGGTGTGGCCCAATGGGCACCAGTGGATGCAGTTTTTGGCATGGTTCAGTGTGCTGCAGGGTAGTTGGAACCCCTGGACACAACGGAATGCTGCTTGTGGGATGTTGTTTGGTGGTATAGGTTGGGGGTGAAACATAGAAACATAGACTTTGACGGCAGAAAAGGACCACTTGGCCCACCCAGTCTGCCCATTTCCCTACCTACTGGATAAGCTGCAGATTCTAATTAACCAACAGCCTGCTTCCTGCAACCCCGCACTATAATTGCTTTGTGTCTGTCCCAAGCATGTTTGAATTCCCCACTGTTTTAGACCAGCGACCTCCTCAGGAAGGCTGTTCCATGTATCCACCACTCTCTGTGAAAAATTTCCTCACATTACCCTGAGCCGTCCCCCCTCTATCTTTAAACTGTGCCCTTGTTCTTACATCATCTCTTTTTCTGAAAGATGCTACCCTCCTGGACTTTGTTGATTCCCTTGAGGTACTTGAACGTATCTATCATGTCCCCCCTGTCCCTCCTTTCATCAAGGGTATACATATTAAGCTCTCTCAGTCTCTCTCCGTATGGTTTCTGATGTAGACCCTGCACCATTTTAGTTGCCCTCCTCTGGACTGCTTCCATCCTGTCTATGTTCTTGCGTAGATGAGGTCTCCAAAACTGCACACAGTACTCCAGATGGGGTCTCACCAACTGTCTGTATAGAAGGATAATCACTTCCCTTTTTCTACTTGTGATGCCCTTCCTATGCATCCCAGTATCCCCTAGCTCTCCTTACTGACTTCTCACATTGCTTACCCACCTTTATGTCATCTGATATGACTACTCCCAGGTCCCTTTCCATTTTTGTTGTTGTTAGTACCTCCTGCTATTGTGTACTCTTCTCCTGGGTTTTGTTTCCCAGGTGCATTACTTGCACTTCTTTGCATTAAATCTAAGTTGCCATATGTCTGACCATTCCTCCAACCTTGCCAAGTCCTTCTCATCTTTTCTACCCCTCTTGTGTATCAACTCTGTTACAGATCTTTGTGTCATCTGCAAAGAGGCATACCTTTCCCTCCAGACCCTCTGCAATGTCACTTATAAAGATGTTAAAGAGGATTGGACCCAGTACTGAGCCCTGACGTACTCCACTAGTAACCCCCCTTTCTTCGGAATGTGTTCCATTCACTACTACCTTCTGTGTCCTGTTGTGCAGCCAGTTCGCTACCCAGGCTACCACCCTGGGACCCACTCCCAGGCTGGCTAACCTGATTATTAATCTTTTGTGCGGCACTGTGTCAAATGCCTTGCTAAAGTCTAGGTAGGCCATATCCACAGCCCCTCCCTGGTCTATTACTTTGGTCACCCAGTCAAAGAAATCAATTAGATTAGTCTGACATGACTTTCCTGCTGTAAATCCATGTTGCTTTGGGTCCTGTGTCCGCTGGCCTCTAGGTGCTCAACAATTCTTTCTTTCAAGTGATTCCATCATTTTCCCTACCACTGAGGTCAAACTTACAGGTCTGTAGTTTCCTGCTTCTGCCTTGCTCCCACTTTTGTAAAGGGGAATCACATCTGCCCTCCTCCAGTCCTCAGGTACCACCCCATCCTGCCATGATTTGTTAAAAAGTGTGGTCAGTGGTGTCACTAGGTCCCCCCTTAGTTCTTTTAGGATTCTGGGGTGAATCCCGTCAGGCCCCATTGCTTTGTCCACCTTGAGTTTTAGGAGTTCTTTCAGGACTCTTTCTTCTGTGAATGGACTGGTATCAACCCCCCTACCCAGAGTGCTTCTATTGTCTGGTTTAGGTAACTGCTCCTCATATTCTTTTGTGAATACTGAGCAAAAGTATTCGTTCAGTATCTCTGCCTTTTCACTGTCTCCCTCTGCCCACCTCCCCTCTCCTTTATTAATCTTCACTATCCCTCCCTTAACCTTTCTATGCTCCCTAATGTACCTATAAAAGGTTTTATCCCCTTTTTTGACCGAGTTGGCTATTTTTCCCTCGGTTTGTGCCTTTGCCATTCTGACTGCCTTTCCTACTTCTTTCTGCTTTAATTGATACAGTTCCCTGTCGTGCTCCCTCTGTGATTCCTTATACTTTTTGAATGCAGCCTTTTTCTCCTTAACCTTCCTGCCACCTCTTTTGAGAACCATAGTGGTTTTTACCTGCTTTGTTTTCTTTATTTGTTTTACACAAAGACTTGTTGCCTCTATGATGGCAGTTTTGATTTTTCTCCATTGTTCTTCCACCCCTCCTATTTGGCCATTTGCTAGTGCATTCTTCAGGAGTTAACCCATTTTGCCAAAGTCAGCCCTTCTAAAGTCCAGTATCCTTGTTTTTGTATGGCTTATCTCCATGGTTGTGCTCATTGTGAAGCACACTGTGCAGTGGTCGCTTGTTCCCAGATGTCTACTGACTTCTAAATTTGTGATCCTCTCTCCATTCGAGAGTACCAGGTCTAGTATTGCTCCCTCGGAGTGGGTTCCAGCACTAGCTGTCTAAGGTCTGCCCCTGCAGGAACTTGAGAATGACCCTGCTCTTGGATGTGGCTGCAGTATGTCCTCCAGTTAACATCTGCATATTCAGGTCCCCATCAACAGTATCTCCCCTTTTTCAGCCATTTTGAGAATGTCCTCTATCATTTTCTTGTCCATTTCCTCCCCTTGAGATGGGGGTCTGTATACAACCCCTGTGCGGATTGCGATGCCATTCCCCATCTCCAAGGTAACCCAGAGTGCCTCTTGTCCTCCCCCTTTACTTTTTAGTTCTGTAGCTTTGATCCCTTCCCTTATGTATAGAGCTACTCCACCTCCTCTTTTGCCTTCCCTGTCCCTTCTGTAGATTGTGTACCCTGGTATGTTGACATCCCATTCATGGTTCTCCGTGTACCATGTTTCTGTGACTGCCACCATATCCAATTGTTCATCTTCCATCAAAGCTACTAGCTCAGAAAGCTTGTTTCCCAGACTACGGGCATTAGTAGTCATTGCCCTCCATTTAATGTTGGCTTGATCCTTTTTTCCCCCATCCCTGCTCTTATTGCTCTTATCTATTTTACCATTTACCCATCCTGCCCTGTGTTGAGCTCTGTACCTCAGTGTTTACCCTACTACCTGCCCTGTTTTGTGGGGGGAGGCTTGACTTTTCCTGCCTTTATCAGTACCTCCCCTTATCTAGTTTAAAAGCTTGCCAAGGAAGCATTTAAACCTGTCACCTAGGAGCTTGGTCCCCTTTGTGGACAAATGCAGACCATCATACCAGTATAGACCTTTATCTCCAGGTGGACCCCAGTCCCCAATGAAGCCAAAGCCTTGTGCTCTGCACCAGTTTGCAACCATTCATTAAACTGCATGGTGTGCAGTACCCTAGCCTCATTCCTGCCATGGACTGGTAGCACCTCTGAGAGGTTACTGTGCTTGCTACCCGCCTGAGGCCCTCCCCAACTCCACAAATTCATTCTGCACTGCACCGATCCCATGCTTAGCTAGGTCATTTGTCCCAAGGTGGACAATGATATCTAGTTCTCTCTCCTGTGATGCTGCTTCTACAATTGTGAGGATTCGCTTCTTGTCCCTCCAAGCCATGGCACCAGGCAGGCAGCTTACTTAATTCTCCCTCTCCCTTCCCCAGTTCTACCCCCCTAACAATTGAGTCCCCTATCAGTAGCTGTTTCCTTTCCCTGTGGTGTCCCTTGCCACACTTTTGTGGGTCTCCCTTGTGGATGTCCTCAGCATTCTTCTGGGTCTCCACTGAGGGTGCCATCATAAAGGAACCTTGCTCTGCCAGAATGGCATCTGATTTGTGTAGAGGTACAACTGGGAGGCTTCTCTGGTCCACCACCCCCTCCCAGAACCCACTGTGGTCCTACTGCTCTTCATACTCGAAACCTCTGACTCAGTGGTTGTGGCAGTGGTGCTCTTTGGGAGGGGGAGGCCTCCTTAGTCCTTGCTAGTTCAGCCTGGAGGTGGGCAACCTCCTCTCTCAGAGCTGACAGTTGCCTACAAATAGGACAGCAATGCAGTTTCCAGAATGTTTCCCAGAAAACTGCTGCCCCACAGCCAGTGCATTGCACCACTCCCCACATGTCCCGCTCCCTTATTCTATACAATATGTAATTATATATGTATTATTATTTGTTTTGTGTAACTACTCTTTATGCACGTTGCAGGGTTATTAGGAATATGACAGTTCTGCCCCAAGACCTATTGAGGAAGTGATGTCAGAACTGTGGCTATAAAGGAAATGCCACGCCTGGGGGTGGGTAGTGCACAGCCACTGGTGACTGTTAGAAACAATCAGATACACAACTGCTCCACCACCCTGGTGAGTACTGTCCTTTATAGTAATACAACTAACACCACAATTTACTAGACCACGGCTCCAACACAAACCAAACCACTCTACTGAGTCCAGGGATAAAAATGAACTCACTCCTCAGCCAGCAGGACACTTAAAATGTTACAAAAATATCCTTCAAAATGCTAGGGCTCAACCCCCGCACTCAAGCAAATTCAGTTGTATTTCACTCTGGTTATAAAATTACTACCATTTTAAAGGAATCCTGCAATTCTCTGCTTAATGCCAATAAGGAAAAATACAAATAAAACTTTTGTAGAAAGTGTATCTCCCTTTTTACCCAGTGCTCTGCAGTATTATGCTTTAATCAGGTTTCCAGGTCCTAAATGAAGTTGCAGTTTGTTATTTGCAGTAAGTTTGAGCTTCCAACAGACACTTTAAAGTCAGTGTGACCCATGGACACAAGGTAATGATGATTTTGGTATGGCGTTTCATCTCATGGCATGATGCCGGGTATCAGGTGGTGGGTGTCGAACCACTGGACACCAGCGGATCCATTTAGTATGATTGGGATGGGTCTTGGAGGGTGGTGGGGAGCCCCAGACAACATGGAATGCTGTTTGTGTGATGGTGCATGGTGATCCATCACCCTTCACCATCCAGCGAACAGCAGTACCTGGTATCTGGGTCCCCTCCCACCCTCAAAGACCCATCACCATCACACCAAATGGATTCTCTGGTGTCCAGTGGTTCCACCCCCACCACCTGATACCCATCACCATGCTAAGAGAGCAAATGCCATACCAAAAACAGCATTACATTGTGTGCGTGGGTCACGGACACCTTACACCTAACACCAGACAGCATTGCTTCCATGGTGTCCGGTTCCTCCTTCCCGGTACCATTACACCATCTGTGATCCAGTGGTCCTCCAACCTATGGGGTTGTGAGATGGTGATGGGTCTTGGAGGGTGTGTTTAATGGTAGGGGGCAGGTCCTTGGCAATAGGGCTCCATTTTGCGTGATGGTGATGGGTCTCTGAGGGTGTTGTGGAGCCCCCAGACACAGGCAATGCTGTTTGTGGGATGGTGGCCAGTGATCCAATGCCCAGCACCATCCAACGAACAGCAATACCTGGTGTCTGGGTGCCCCCACAGCTTCCGAGACCTGACATCATCACACAAAATGGTTTCCATGCTGTCCGAGTCCTTCACACCATTGTCAAACACCCAACACCATTTTACAAAATTGATTCCCTTGAGTCTAGTGGTCCTCCGCGCTACACCTGGGTGTTTGGTGGATGGTGTTTTGTTGATTGTACTGTTTTTTGTTGGTGGGGTGTGTGTACAAGAGAATGCCATTTGTAGACAGTCTTGGGGTTTGGGGGTGGATGGGGTGGAAGAGGGATACTGTAAAATACAGATGTTGTTGCCAGGCTTTGGGGGGGTTGGAGAGGGACTACTGGACACCAGGGAATGATATGGTGCCAGGTACTGTAGGGCGGGGAGAATACTGGAAATCAGGGAATCCATTTTGTTATTTGCACGCCAGGAGGACATGGAGTACAGCATTCCCTTGTGTCTGCGTACATGGAGCCAAATCATCAGCCAGGTAATGGTACTGAGTGGGATGGTGGTGTGTGTGTGTGTGTGGGGGGGCCTGACACTAGGGAATCCATTTTGTTATTTGCACGCCAGGAGGACATGGAGTACAGCATTCCCTTGTGTCTGCGTACATGGAGCCAAATCATCAGTCAGGTAACGGTACTGAGTGGGATGGTGGTTGTGTGTGTGTGGGGGGCCTGACACCAGGAATCCATTTTGTTATTTGCACGCCAGGAGGACATGGAGTACAGCATTCCCTTGTGTCTGCGTACACGGAGCCAAATCATCAGTCAGGTAACGGTACTGAGTGGGATGGTGGTTGTGTGTGTGTGTGGGGGCCTGACACCAGGGAATCCATTTTGTTATTTGCACGCCAGGAGGACATGGAGTACAGCATTCCCTTGTGTCTGCGTACATGGAGCCAAATCATCAGCCAGGTAACGGTACTGAGTGGGATGGTGGTTGTGTGTGTGTGTGGGGGGACCTGACACCAGGGAATCCATTTTGTTATTTGCACGCCAGGAGGACATGGAGTACAGCATTCCCTTGTGTCTGCGTACATGGAGCCAAATCATCAGCCAGGTAACGGTACTGAGTGGGATGGTGGTTGTGTGTGTGTGTGGGGGGGGAGGCCTGACACTAGGGAATCCATTTTGTTATTTGCACGCCAGGAGGACATGGAGTACAGCATTCCCTTGTGTCTGCGTACATGGAGCCAAATCATCAGTCAGGTAACGGTACTGAGTGGGATGGTGGTTGTGTGTGTGGGGGGCCTGACACCAGGGAATCCATTTTGTTATTTGCACCAGGAGGACATGGAGTACAGCATTCCCTTGTGTTCTGCGTACATGGAGCCAAATCATCAGTCAGGTAATGGTACTGAGTGGGATGGTGGTTGTGTGTGTGTGTGGGGCCTGACACCAGGAATCCATTTTGTTATTTGACGCCAGGAGGACATGGAGTACAGCATTCCCTTGTGTCTGCGTACATGGAGCCAAATCATCAGTCAGGTAACGGTACTGAGTGGGATGGTGGTTGTGTGTGTGTGGGGGGGCCCGACACCAGGGAATCCATTTTGTTATTTGCATGCCAGGAGGACATGGAGTACAGCATTCCCTTGTGTCTGCGTACATGGAGCCAAATCATCAGTCAGGTAACCGTACTGAGTGGGATGGTGGTTGTGTGTGTGTGTGGGGGGGCCTGACACCAGGGAATCCATTTTGTGGGATGGCGCCGTGTGTTTGACAGTGGGAAGTAGGGCCCTGATGATAGGGAAGCCATTTTGTGTGATGGTGCCAGATCTCGGATGGTGGTGTGGAGCCCCCAGACAACAGGGAATGCTGTTTGTTGAATGGTGCCCTGTGTTCTAACACCCGGCACCATCCAACTAACAGCGGTTCCTGGTGCCTCTCCCCAACCTTCCGGACCAGGCACCATCACACAAAATGGCTTCCATGGTATCAAGGTCATCACTCCCACTGTCAAACACATGGCATCATTACACAATACGGATTCCCTGGTGTGTATGGCTGACATTAATCTATATCGAGTCAAGAGTCACCTAAGCAGCTTGAATAAAATGCACTTTTTTGGCATTTCAGCAAGTATAAAAAAATTAAAAAGTATTGATTACAATTGATTGAATAGCACCGTTGGAAAGGTAATTTTGTGCTGAACAGCTTGTACGCTGACATTTTGTGTGCATCATGTGTACTTTAGGAGTTATTTGCATTAGTTTATGGCATGGTGTGAATAGCTGACATTTTGTCCATCAAGAACCAACTAAGCACTTTGAATAACACACACATTCTGGGTATCTTAGCCAGTATAAGACAAAAAACGAACTGAGCACAACTGATTGTATAGCACTGTTGGAAAGGCAATTTTGTGCTGAACAACTCTGCCTCGGATATGTTGTGTGTATTATGTATACTTTGGGAGTTATACACATTTGTTTATGTTATGGTGTGTTTGGTTCAGATTCGTCCCTCAAACCTCACCAAAGCACCTTGACTAAAATGGGGAAAAATGATATTTTCTATTACAGAAATAGTTTTTTTTTTTTTTTTACACAAACATGTTATTAAAACTACATCTAATGTCTGGATGCTTAATTTGGTGTTAATATGTTACAAATTTCCCAACAAAAAAGGCTTATGTTGCCTTTTCTAGTGGAAAAAATATTTTTTTTTTTGCTGTTTTGACCAGCACAGAAAAAACCTAAATTAGTTATTACTTGCATACCAACACTGGAAAGATAATTTTATGCTCAACATGTTTACCACTCATACTTTGAGTCTAGCACTTACGGTTCTTGAGCTAATAGCATTTGTTTGTGGCATGCTGATCATGGCTTGATTCTGCTTAGAAAGGCCCAGGATTCACTGCAGAAACAGTTGGGGTTGGCAGAGGTTGTGGGAACCTGCTTTTGCTGAGCAGCTGGGGAAAGGATTTTAGTAGCTGGATAAGCTTTAAATTCTTATCAGTCTGTGGACTTTTAGGGCAGGACTGCTGATTGTTTAATAAGTGTTGTTTTGTGTGGGGGATCCATAGAGGAAACTGGATATTCATTTATATTTTCTACAGGTATTGTGAGCAGCTTCTGGAAGGTTCTGTCCTTTTCAGCCAGGATCAATTTACAGCTCACAGAGGCCTAAAAACCAGGGCTTCTCACATAGCAGTACTGCAGAAACAGTTGGGGATGGTAGAGGTTGTGGGAACCTGCTTTTGCTGAGCAGCTGGGGAAAGGATTTTAGAAGCTGGATAAGCTTTTAATTCTTATCAGTCTGTGGACTTTTAGGGCAGGACTACTGACTTGTTTAGTCGTGTTTCGTGTGGGACCTTCCTCCGGAGGAGGTTGCAGTGCTTGGAGATGCAGTGAGGGGCAGATACGGGGCTTATACACTTTCGTGAGAGTGGGCCCAAATCCCACCCTCCCCAGAGCACAGCTCATTTATAGGGGAACACCTGCCTTGCAACTGGAGGAAAAGGCTTCAGGTGCAGCCCATGTAGTTCTAGCCACTGAGGGCTGGTTTAAAAGGCTTGGGGAGATAGGAGCTTAGGGAGTTGTAATCTTCCCCGTAAGCCAACTCTTAAGGTAAATAGTAAGGTGGGGAAAAGTTCAGCCACTCAAGTGTTGCAAGTTTAAATGTCTGCATGCTGTATGTGGGGAATCGCCTAGGTATAGGTACTGGTAGCTCGAGAAACTGTAAAGCCACTGAGTTGGTAATTTGGCCTAGAAAAGACTGCTGTGATGATGGGGAAGGGACCACATATCACTAGAGCAGGTATCTTTGGGCGGGTAGTTGGGAGCATGGGGTGTGGTGCAGCCATGATACTGGACTGGGCTTGGAAGTTTGGGGGATGCCCAATGTGCTACCAGCTGGCACAGTTTAAGGAGGAGGTAGAGAGGATCCGAAGGCAGCTGTGGGGGGGGGGGAGTATTGAAGAGATAGGAGGCAAGCGATCACCTTCATGGAAGCACTAGGTGCTGGGGCCTCCCAAGCTGGGGGAGGAGTGAAGAGAGGTGCTCACACTAGGAAACGAGGGAAGCGGGGTACACAGGGGGCTCTCGGGGACCATGGCAGATGGGGCCCAAAAGGGAAATTTCCACAGCAGTAGGCAAGAGTCTGGGGATGTCCAAGGGAAACCGACAGAGGCAGTAGGGATGGGGGGTATTGGGGATGGGCCAAGGCTCACAAATCATTTTAACCCTCTAAGCCCATTGATAGAAGAGGGGTGTGTGGGGGAGGAAGGAGGAGATGGAGAATGATGACGATGCTGCTGCTGGTGTAGTTGGGGAAGGGACAGATAGAAAGGATGTAGAGGGCAAGTGTCAAGGGCACAATAGAGGGGGTCCCAGACAGGATGGGGTAGGAGGGGAGAAGAAAAAGGAGGATCAGGGGAACAAGGAGGAGGCTGATGGTATGGAACAGGGGAGCACGACAGGCAGAAAGGCGCAGGACGTAAATGGGATGATAGCGAGCAGAAAGCCAAATAGGCAAATGGATAGGACAATGTATTAGTAAGGAGTGGGGAAAGAGATCCAGAGAAAGATACCCGTGTTGGGGGGGGAGAGATAAAGAAGGCCAAGACACAGGTAGCCTGGTTAAATAAAGACTTTGATTGATAGGTTGACAGATAGATAGATAGATAGAGGTGGTGACCAGGGCCAATAGTGAAGAGGCTACTTACAACACCCAGACTGTGGGAGGTGTGAGGAGCTGGTTGAGGGAAGAATCCAGACAAAGGGATGAGGAGGGGCATGGAAGGAGGGACAACCTTCCAGGGAGCAGAAAGCCAAATAGGCAAACGGATAGAACAATGTATTAGTAAGGAGTGGGGAAAGAGATCCAGAGAAAGATACTCGTGTGGGGGGGGGGGATAAAGAAGGCCAAGACACAGGTAGCCTGGTTAAATAAAGACTTTGATTGGTTGATAGATAGATAGATAGATAGATAGATAGATAGATAGATAGAGGTGGTGACCAGGGACAATAGTGAAGAGGCTACTTACAACACCCAGATTGTGGGAGGTGGGAGGTGCGAGGAGCCGGTTGAGGGAAGAATCCAGACAAAGGGATGAGGAGGGGCATGGAAGGAGGGAGAACCCGAACTGTGAACAGGAGGCAAGGGGGAAGTTAAGAGTACTGCTATTGGGGGACTCCATGATCAGAGGCATACAGTGGGAGGGGCAGGAGGATGATAAAACTTGTCTGATCAGAACCAAATGCCACCCAGACCTGACAGTGCACAAGGCCAAGCATGAGCTGTATTCACTGGCAAGGGAATGCGGGGGGACCCCGGACATTCTAGTGCACTTGGGCACAAATGACATAAATGGTAATAGTGGCCTAGAAATTCAGGCAAGGTTCCGGAAGTTGGCCAGGGTATGTCTTTCCATTAGCTGTAAGATCTCCTTTTCGGAAATCCTGACGGTACCAAGGGCTACTGGGGAAAACAAGATGAAGATTAGGGAGATAAATCAGTGGCTTAGGGAGTGGTGTGGGGAATCGGGGTATGGGCTGGTGGGGGACTGGGGGAGACCTGGGAGGATGCTAGGGACAGGCTCCACCTTAATTTGGAGGGGAAGGAAATCCTAATGCTCAAACTAGCTGGGTTCATCAGCGAAAGGTGGGGTTTAAACTTGTGAAAGGGGGGAAGGATCAAAAAAGGGGCAGTGCCAGCAGATACAATAAATGAGGAACATGGTCTCCACTCCTCTAGGGGGCTAGGAAGATATGGAAATAGGTCCCCAAGTAGGGTGCAGGAGCTGAGAAATGGGAGCTCAAGGGGGAGAAAGGAGAGGAGGGAAAAGGGGTTGAGAGTGGTCCAGATAAATGCCAGGAGATTAGGAAATAAAATGCCTGAGCTCCAGGCGATGCTAGTTGAGGGGGAGGTAGATGTAGCAGCAGTCACTGAGACCTGAGCCACTCAAGGGCACGAGTGAGACCCAAATCTGGAGGGCTACACTATGTTCAGAAAAGATATGGGGGAAGGAAGGGGTGGTGTGTAGCACTGTTAGTCAGAAATGGCTAAGGTATTGGAAGGGTAGAGGCGGCAGATGGAAATGTGGAGGCTATCTGGGTCACCTTGCTGATGCAAGGGGGTAAGAGAGTAATGGTCGGAGTGGTATACAGACCACCAGCACTGGCGGAGGTCCTAAAAGATAGTTTGGTGGCAAATCTCAAGGGACTCTGTAGATTAGGAAAGGGAAGGGCAATAGTAATGGGGGACCTCAACATGCCAGGAACAGACTGGGGGACTATGACATCACCAGTGGCCAGAGAGCAGAGGCTGCTGGATGTCTTCCAGGATGTGTTTCTGACACAACAGGTGGGTGAGCCAACTAGGGAGGCCTGGACACTGGACGTGGTCCTGGCGGACAGTGATCAGATTAGGGGCCTAGAGATGAGGGACCTGTTGGCTGGGAGTGATCACGCCACAGCCTGGTTCTTCCTGCACCGGTGGGGGGGGGGGGAGTCGTACAAGTACGGTAGTAACAGACTTCAGGGGGGCAGACTTCAGGGAGATGGGATGGATCCCTAAAGATCATCTGGACAGGAGAAGGCTGGATAGGGATGCTGACAGCAGGTGGGGGATCATTAGGAGGGGAATACAGGAGGTTACCAGATCCTGCGCAAGGGAAAGGTGCAAGTTCGATAAGGCCAGAAAACCCTGCTGGTGGACCCAGGAGGTACAGGAGGTTGTGGGGGAAAAGAAGGCGGCCTATAGGCGCTTCAAGTGGTTAAGGAGTGAAAGGGATCAGGAGGAATATCAGCTGACAGCCAAGACGGTCACCAGGGTGGTGAGAGCAGCTAAGGCAAAAAAGGAGCAGTCCTTGGCCAGTGGGATCCGGAGGGGGGACAAGGGGTTCTTTAGATACATAGGGGAAAAAAGGAAAGTAAGGGGGCAGATCAGCAAGATTAGGATAGGGGATGGTTGAGCACAGGAGGCGGGGGAACAGCAGAAGTCCTAAATGAGTACTTTGCCTCAGTTTTTACCAGGGGTGATGGAGGGGCTATGTCTTGTGAGGGGAGCGGGGGCAAACCGGAGCAAGGGGTGGGACCGGTAGAGACCAAGGGCCCTGATGCGTCTGGGAAAAGGGAGTGGCCACCACAGACAGGTAGGGGCCCAGCAGTGCATGATGAAAAGGGGGAGGACGTGGAGGCTGAAATCCCAGTAGAGAGAGTAAGGGAAGCCCTCAGGTCCCTTCGGATGAAGAAGGCACCTGGGCCAGATGAGATACATCCCAGGGTGCTGAGAGAACTGGCGGATGTCTTGGCAGTCCCTCTAGAGGAGCTTTTCAACATCTCTCTGAGGAGTGGGTGGGTGCCCTAAGACTGGAGGGTGGCCTATGTCGTGCCAATCCACGGGGGTCAAAAGAGTAGGCGGGAAATTACAGGCCAGTTAGCCTGACATCGGTGGTCGGCAAGGTGTAGGAGGGTATTGTAAACGAAAGGCTAGGGGAGTTACTGGAGCAAACTGGGTACTTGGATGATAGGCAGCATGGCTTTGTCATGGGAAGATCATACCAGACAAATCTTGTTGAGTTCTATGACTGGGTGACAAGGGCCCTGGACCAGGGTAGGCCAGAGGATGTCCTCTTTCTGGATTTTAGCAAGGCGTCTGATTCAGTACCCCACAGTGACCTGCTGGCTAAGCTGAAGGAAATGGGGGTAGGGAGACAGTTGCTAAGATGGATAGGAAACTGGCTCTCTGAGCATACTCAGGTGGTGGTGGTGGTGGTGGTTGCAGGGACAGCCTCGTCCCCAAGGTAGGTTACTAGTGGGGTTCCCCAGGGGTCAGCGCTGGGGCCACTCCTGTTCAACGCCTATATCTCAGACATCAGGAGAGGGATCAGGAGTGAGACGAGTCTCTTTGCAGATGACTCAAAGCTGGGTACAGTGGTGGATGGGGAGGAGGGGAGAGTGGCCTTGCAGGAGGACCTGGAGGCTCTGGAAAGGTGGTCGGGAAAATGGAAACTAAAATTCAATGTGGGGAAGTGCAAGGTTCTGCACCTGGGAGTCAGAAATCCAGGCCAGGGATATACTTTAGGAGGACACATGCTTCAAGTCACAGAGGGTGAGAGGGCCCTGGGGGTAGTGGTAGATGTCAAAATGAACAACTCAGAGACCTGTAGGAGGGCAGCAGCAAGGGCAAATAGGATGCTGGGATGCATCGACCAGGGGGATTACCTCCAGAAAGGTAGAAGTGATCCTTCCACTGTACAACTGCTTGATTAGGCCACACCTCGAGTATTGTGTACAATTTTGGAGACCACATTTAAAGAGGGATATTATACTCCTAGAGAGGGTCCAAAGGAGGGCAACCAAAATGATCTGGGGCCTGGGGGAGAGGACCTACGAGGAGAGGCTCAAGGAGCTCGACATGTACACCCTGGAGGAGAGGAGGGACAGGGGCGACATGACAGAGGTCTTTCAGTATATGAAAGGGATCAATAAAGGAGGCCCAGTCAGGATGCTCCAAAGGAAAGAGGGTGGGACAACAAGAGGTCACAGGTGTAAGCTGGAAGGGGGCAGGCTCAGAGGGGAGAGGAGATGTTATTTCACTGAAAGGGTGGTGGAGCCATGGAATGCACTGCCCAGGGAGCTGGTGGAGGTGGAGACTGTGGACGGGTTTGAGAGGATGGGACAGGTACAGGGGGAGGGTAAATCTGATCAGGCCCAATACAGGTGGAAAATCTGGGACTGGGGACAGTATAACCCCAAGGGGGGGGGAGACACCAAAATCGGCCCTCAGTGCAGGTGCTGAAAATCGAGCAGACCTGAGAGACCGTTAGGCCTATTCTGCTGGCATTTTAGTATGTTAACAGTATACAGGAGACAAGTGCTGCAACTTCTGAGAGCTCCTGAGAAGGCAGTGAGTTAAGACAAAGCAGTGGAGTCACCAAAATGGGAAATAGTTCTGATAGCAGCTATGGCTAAAGTGATCACTGTAAGGCGCTGGATAGATGAGGAGATGCCCAGTAGGTCTGAGTGGCATAAAGAGATATTGTGATTGGTTGGCATCCATGGCACTCCAGACATTACCTCATGGGTTGTAGCCCACCTGATAGGCTAGTGATGCACATGACCCAGATCAAATTTCTAGCATATCCAGGTCCCAGGAACCCCTGCTCTCCAGTTTCGAATCGTGCATCTGATCAGGCAGGAAGCACACCAGGGATCCCTGTCTACTCCTATAAGGTAAGATCCTGTATGGGATATATATATATAAACCTATTATCAACCTCGCAGGCATGTATGCAGTTACAGTTTAAAAAAAAAAACCCTTTCAGGGAATGTAACTGGGAGAAATATCTTGGGTTAGCTCTCAGCCTCAGTGTTAGCTAGCTTTTTGTGCCTTAATACACTCGCGAATGTCTCTGTGCTGGCAGCTACTAGGTAGTTTAGGCCAGCGGTAGGCATGCTCCAGCAGAAAATAAAAGTGTACCTGTTTGTTTGGTGCTAAGGGGCAACAAGTTTTAGTGTCTGCCCCATGCAGCGTATATATCTCAGTAGGCACCTTAAGCAGGGGCCGTTGCTGGCACTAGCCACTAAAGCACCGCATGGCGCCTCGCTATCCTCGCCCCCCCACTTGACCGCATTTCTCCTTGTCAGCCTGCGGCCACTCTCCCTCCCGCAGAGTCTCAGCCTTCTCAGGCCGCCGCTGGTCGGCGGCCTGTCCGACCACACGACGCACCAGGGCCTTCCTAGGTGAAGGTTCCTCCTCCGCCTCTCTCTGCCCTGAGGGGAGTATGGGGAGAGTCGGCCACCGGTGCCGGAGAGTTCCGATCCTCTTCTGCCGCCAGCCGCTCGTGGCCTGTCCGCCCACGTGACGACCGCTGCCCCCGGAAGTGGTTCCTCCTGGCCTCTCGCTCTCCTTGAGGGAGGTTAGGGGAGCGCCGGGCCGCCCAGTCGCTGCCCCTGTCTTTTCGCCGCCTCCCAAGAGGGGCCACAACCCAGTCGCGACGCCTCACGCCACGGGCGGCCTTCCAGTAGGCCGCCGGTCGGGCCTCGCTTCCAGGCTTCTCCTCAGCTCAAACAGTGCTGGTGGCTTAAATGGATAATTGCTGCCTTGCTGTAAAATGTTTGGGATTCTCTCCGCCTCCGCTAGGCCGCCACTCTGAGCCACCGCCAGGGCGCTCGCCCACGCGGCCTGGCTGAGGCGGGGGTAGTCTCTTCACAGAAGGGAAGGCAGCGCCGCAATCTACAGGAGGAACTCCGATGGCAAAGGGGGCCAACAATCCTTCAGGGACTCGCTTTCTCGGCTCCTAGACAGTTCCACACAGCCTAATATGGTAGGGTGGGGGACCGACCATGCCGTGTTCTTCTTCTACGCTCATTCCCAGAAAAGGGGAATGGGTAAGGGAAGCAACAGAACCTACTAGGCCAGGGGGCATTAAGGAATCCCCCCCCCAATGGAACAGTTAAAAATAAATGCTTCCGCGTGGTGCAGAGAACTGGCAGAGAACCATTCTCAGGTCGTGGGTTTAACCCAGCAAAAAAAAAAAAGAAAAGCAGGCAGTAGAGCCTGCAGGTTAGAGGATCAGGGTGCGATCGAACTCATTGCATCAGGTACACCAACCCTGAGTTTGAGGCTCGCAACCCTCTCTCGCTTACGGTTATCCCTGAGCAAGCCACTAAGCCAAAAGTCCTCCCAGGTCGCACTCCAGGAAACAGCTCCTATGCCTAGTGGGTCTCACCTGGTTATTGAAAATAATTTTTCTACGCAAGCGGGAGTAGTTATCTGGGCCAACAGCGGATGTTTGGGGGTTCCCTTCCCCATAGGGTCCCTCCCACAGCGACCCTCCGGCGGTTTTTTTCCCCCCACAACAGGTCTATCCACTCTTCCTTCTGGAACTCATCCCCCTTTTTCTCTCCCTTGCCTCCTACCACTCCGGTCCCTCCCACAGCGACCCGAGAAGGTAGTCTTCCTCCGGTCGCTCCAGGGCTCCTCCCATAGCGAGCCCTGGTTTCAACCTGTGGACCAAAAACCTTCCTCACTTGTTCTTGCTATGGGGCCCTCACATAGCACCCCACAACCTGCATTCAGTTTTTCAGTTTAAAAAAAAAAGAGAAATATTGGGGACAAGGTATTGCCTGGGCACTTGCTTGTTTGGCCTGTCCCTCCCGGAGCAACATCGCCATGGGGCCCCACAACTTGGGGCCCAGCAACTCTACAGCTTGGTTCCCAGCCCCGTCTGGCCAGACCACAACCCGGAACCAGACAGGTCGGGGGGGCAGTCAGAAGAGTCTCCAACCCTGAGGACACCGTTCTAGACGTCCCTCACGTCAACGCGTACGAGGACAGGGAGAAGTAGTCATGCCACTTCGCCTCGACCCCAGGGCCCACGAAGAGGCTAAGACCTCTATGGAGTCGACATTCGGAGTCAGGCGCAAGGCTACGCCGTCTCTGACCTAATCGACAGGTCTCACAAAGAAGCTCCTCCCAGCTGGCTCATGTCTAGGATATCCTCAGTAAGGGATGATAATTCTTTAGTCGGGCAGGATATCAAACCGCAAGAAACTGGACAGGTCGTCCGGGTCCGGGGGAGACCCAGATGCCCGGCGCAGGGCACCCCCCATTGATCCCAGGCAGCGGCCCTTAGAAAGGACGGTGCTACCATGCGGTACAATAGCACCCAAGAACGACGATCAGGAAGGCCGAAGATTGCTCGGGGGGTTCTTGTCTTCACGATCGACGACACCGCTAGGCAGTCACCAGCCGACCTTTTTTCGGCTCCAGCGAATCCGCTAACCCTAGGACCCTCAGGATCTAGTCCCCTGAATCCAGGGAGGCGGAACTGCGGGAACGTGCTTAATGCAGCCAAAATTCTTGGCCGACTTGGCGGTAGTCACCCCGTGTCCGCATGCCAGGGCTACTGCCGCCCCCACGGCACTGTAGCCAAACTAAGGATGCGCCCACGCCAGCAGACACTGCTCGAGTCAGAGGATCCCACCCCATGTACCGCACCTCAGGGTCCTCAGCCTCCTCCCCGAGCCTGGGGGTAGATCCAGAGGACGAGGTAGAAGCTACACGGAAGCAGTGACTACACCCTCGCAACATCTCAAAGTCAATCCGAACGCCTGCAGTTCAGGCGTGATGACTTGATGTCCAGGGATGAAGACCATGGGTGAACCCCGCCTTCCTCTCAGCCGGATAAGTGGGTTCAAGTCACGGTACCAAGGGATACTCCATAAGCCATCCAGCACCTATTTTTTCCCCAAGGGTTAACCCCCCACCACAGCTAGGAGAAGGGCCCTCCATACCGCTTTTGCGGAACAGAATCTTGGGGCGCACTCTATCTTCATCCTGATACCAAGAAGTCGGGGGGGCCCCGACCTATCCTGGGCCTGAAACAACCTATGCCACCACGTGGCGTCGCACCCTGTCAAATGGAGACCACCCGGTTCATCATACGATGCATTCGGGTAGGCCTTCCTGCCGCCGATAGACCACATGGACGCTCTCCCCCATATTGTCATCGGTCTGCCCCAATAGCCGAATGGATGAAGCACTGGCTTCTTACACCAGGGCTGGTGGGTTTGAGTCCCATCTGGGGAGAAACTTCTATGGTAACTCTGACAATTCCTCCGATTTCAACGGCTTCCACTCCACAGGCATCAAGACCATGGCTGGATGGTAAACAGAGAGAAAAGCATCCGCACTCTCACCACAGGTCAAGCAAGGGGAGCACTCACAATTCTACTCAGGAGGGGACACAAAAAAAAAAAATTAAAAAACACTCCCCGAGAGTCCACAGCTTGATTACCTGAAGGGCTCCATAGCTCAGGGGTTAGAGCACTGGTCTTGTAAACCAGGGGTCGCGCGTTCAGAATCGCGCTGGGGCCTGTCATGGCCCATTGAATGAAGGCCCACCCGGAGCCAGGTGGCGCATACGCCCTCTCCAAACCTACACGCAGATTCGGGAGGGGCGGCCCCGAGCGACCTCAACCTCCAGGCCATGGCACCGCGCCCCCTCGCAGTGAGGCCAGCCTGGGCATGATGGACGGTGGAGACCAACTTGATATGGGGATTCCCTCAGGAGGCACCTCGCCAACCGCCACTGAAACGGACGCGAGTCTTCACGGCGGAGGAGCTTGCCTGGGAGACGCAACGGCACAGGGCTGGTGACCACCAGCAGGGTCGGGCTCTCCATCCTATACTGGAGGCGAGAACCGTGTCGCACGCCATAAAACCTGCAAACATTTACTCACCTGGTAAAGGTGATTGTGTTGTTCCAGGCCCACCCGATCGGGTCCTAACCCGGTCTGACAATCGAGCTACGGCCCACACAGCAAGCTAGGTGGGACCCAACCCCAGCCGCCTAGGAACGGCTCACCTGGCAAGAGGGATCAGGTCAGGGGTTACTATTCCCCCGCTCCCACCGACTCCTCAGTCCCAACCAGGTACGGGAGTCATGGCGCCCAGCCATACTGGTGACACCCTACCGGCCACGCAGGTCATGGCTCGCAGCGGCCAGACAGAAGGTCACTGCCAGCTTCAGGATTCCAACCGAACAGGCATGCCTTCTCAGGGGTCAGGGCTTCACCAACCCCACGGACCCTGAAGCTCATGGCCCGGTTCCGGGGAGGAGGAGTCCGGGGGCAGCAGGTTTCATAATCACGTCATCAGCACCCCACCCCAGTCAGACGGTCCTCCCCCCAACATATGGGAGACATGGTCCAATTCCAGCGGTGGTACCGGAACAGGGCAAGGCCCTCGAGCAGACTGACAGGGCTAACATCCTACTGTTCCGCCAACTGGGAGTAGACGAGAGACTAGCACACTCCGTCCTCAGGGGGCAGCTACCAGTTATAGGGGCGGCTACAAGCCTCATCGGGGGTCGCACCCTGGAAGGCTCATCCAGAGGCCACGCGCTCCCTAAGGGCAGTAGAGACCCTCCGATCGGGGACGCGACCGACAACGGCCCCGTGGGACTCCCTGTAGTGCTAGAGTCTCGCGACTGGGCTCCTCGCAAGAGAGGTTCCATAGTGTAGTGGTTATCATGCCTGCCTCACACGCAGAAGGTCCTGGGTTCAGGCCCCCAGTGGAACCAATATTGGACCCCTACGCGAGGCGGATCTGATCTGGGTCTGCCTCAAGACAGGATCTTGGGGGCAATCTGCTCAGCTAGGAGTGCCGGAGGGCTTGGGGCCCTATCCTGCGCGGAACCTGGTACGGTGCTCATCCCATCAGGGGTTCGTCGGAGATCGGTCCCAGTCTACCAGCCAGGGCATTCACCGGTTTCACAGAGGGCAACCAATCGAGCTAACCGCCTTCGGGGAAGAGCCCCAGCAGGGCCCCAGTGCGGTCCCACGTTACCTGAACACTGGATCCGCCCCCTCTGGATATCTGACCGGAACCCGACTCATCCGCAAGACAGAGAGACTGCTGTCATCTCGAAGGGACAGTGGCAGAGCAGAACCGCCCTCGAGGCCACCGTTGAGGGATGGCTAAGGAGAATCGTCCAGAATGCCGTCTCTGCTAACCGGATGGCTCACCCCACCAGAGCGATCGCCACGCTTGAATAGAGAGAGCTAATGCGGCCTCGGGGGACCTAGGTAGGGCAGTCACGCGGAGTCCATTCCACTCGTTCGCCGGGCACCTAATGCTGGTCTAGTCACGGGCCAGAGGGCCCACTTGCCACCCAGGTCCCCACGGCGACATCCTCAGCCCCTCACTCTTAGACCACTCGGTTCCCACCCTTGGGTACTACACTGCTTCTTATCTACCCATGAGGTAATGTCTGGAGTGCCATGGATGCCAACCAATCACAATGGTGTTTACTCACCTGGTAAAGGTGATTGTGTTGGTTGGCATCCATGGCACTCCAAGGCCCTCCCTTCCAAGTGCTCAGAGTGACCGGGACTGATCAAGGGGGATCTCCCCCATGGTAGACCCAATAGAGGACTAAACGCATGTTGTTTTTCTCTAGAACTATCTACCAGTCAGGCCTCCGGACTGAGACTAGTCCGACATAGTAGAGGAATAACGTTCAGCCGGGCCTCGATACCCCTTCGCAGCCCGCATTCTCCTTTGTCTTTGATCCTCTCCTTTTTAATTTTCACTTGATTGTGCCTCACGGTATGCTTCTTCTTTGCACTAACTAGCCTTAATTTCAGCTATGGAAGATTCGAACTGGAGAGCAGGGGTTCCTGGGACCTGGATATGCTAGAAATTTGATCTGGGTCATGTGCATCACTAGCCTATCAGGTGGGCTACAACCCATGAGGTAATGTCTGGAGTGCCATGGATGCCAACCAACACAATCACCTCTATCAGGTGAGTAAACACCCATTGTTTGCTTTGAATATGGAGAAACTCATGGCCAGTGTTAACCACAGCTATAAATTGTACTGCCGCAGATGGGAGTCACCACATGCACTTATTATGTGATGCTGGGTGCTTTCCACATTTTTAATGAGACACTCATTATCCACTGTCAGGGATGTTATCTCCGCTGCTGGAAACTCAGGGTAGCAGGGTTACATTTTTGACCAGAAGAGAATATGGACTGTGCTCTGTTGGATTCAAACTGTACCTGTAACTTATCTGGAATGGATATCATTAACTGCAGGTACTGTGAAACAATTTTAAGAAGGACAGTCCTACAGGATTTAGGACACTGTCCTACATGCTGGGCCTTTGGAGATCTTAGGACTCAGCTCCGGGCAGCATGGGCAGAGATTGCATGCCTCAAATTTCATATTCAAGAGGAAATACATTATAAGAACCACCCGCCATTTCCCCAGCATCCAACAGAAAAACCTCAACCACAGAGGGTAGTTGGTCCAGGAGGTTGGCAGGTGGTTAGGAGGGGCAAATCGGGTGCCCTATCACTCTCTGCTCTCCAACGTTACCACCAAAAACCATATAAACACTACAAACGGGTATCTGCCTCCATCTCTGAAATCAAACAAAGAGGCAGAAGACACTGCAGAGCAGGGCACTACAGCACAGGAGCTAGCACAACAAAACTCACCCAAATCAGGAACCAAAACAAAAAAAGCAAAAAGGAAATCCAAAAAACTTCTGATCATAGGAGACTCCATGATTCGGGGAGTTGATACCCATCTCCAGCCAGGGGTAATGGTCAGATGTCTCCCAGGTACATCAGCATGGAGAGACACTGACCGCATTACTAAAATTGTTCACAAAGCAGGAGAAACACTGATGTCCTAGTACACATAGGGACTATGATCTCGCCAGCCGGGTCAGTTGTGGAGACCAAGGAACACCTGACCAGGCTGGGTGACAAACTATCATCCATTTCGTCTGCATCTCCTCCTCTGAGATCCTGCCAGTCTGGGAGAGGGAGCAGATGGACCGGAAGGTCAGAGAAGGGAGATAGGGAGCTAAACATGTGGCTCAAGGGCTGGTGCCAGGAAAAGGACACAGATTTGTAGGAACTGGCAACAGTTCTGGGAGCGGAAGTTCTTAAATTTGATGGACTGCATCTGACTAAGGAGGAGTCAGGCATTGGGGCAGAAGTTTGACGCCTTTGCAGAATATTTAAATTAGCAATGGGGAGAGGGGCAGCACCCATACGTCGAATGGGAAGAACACCCTCCCTCAGCTAGTGGTCAAACAGGGATTCAGCATGTTTGCAGTTCATTTGCATCACCAGGTAAGAAAAAAGGTTTGTCTCCCCATACGACGCACAGGGGTAATGCCAAACCTCATCCAACAACTAACACACTGAAATCTGACCAATGGAAAATCATGTACACAAATGCTCACAGCCTGGGAAATAAGATCCCAGACCTGCAGGCAATAATGTCAGAGGCTAAACTGGACATAGTAGCAATTAGTGAGACATGGTTTACCAGTAACCACACTTGGGAGACTTCAGTACCTGGCTAGGTATTGTTCAGAAGAGACAGAGGTGCAAAAAGGGGGGGGAGGAGTGGCCCTGTATGTCAATGAAAATATCAAATCTACAGAAATTCAGAATACACATAAGGAGCCAGAAGAACTGTGGGTCACCCTGAAACAGGAAATGGGACAGCCATAAGAACTGGGGTTGTCTACAGGCCCCAGACCAGGGGGAGGACATAGACACATTACTGTTAGAAGATATACAAAACATGACAGCTAAAGGGGAGGTTCTGATAATGGGAGACTTCAACATGCCGGATACAGATTGGTCAATACCAGCAGGAACATCTGCCAGAACTAGACACATAGTGGATTCCCTGCAGGGGGAGGGCCTCAAACAACTGGTACAGCAACCCATAAGAGACAGGACTATCCTAGATCTAGTACTGACTAACAGGGAAGGGATCACAGATCTCCAGGTAGAAGGTCACCTGGGGGGCCAGTGACCAACACATGGTATGGTTAAATTTGGCTACTACATCTAAATCATCCCATTCCAAGGCGAAAATATGGGACTTCAGAGGAGCTGACTTTGATAAGATGGCCAACAGAATTAAGCTAGCCCTGGCAAAAAGAAACTCAGGTGAGGGGGTACAGTCAAAGTGGGCAAGCATTAAGGATGCAATACTTGAAGCAACATCCCATTGTGTTAGACAGAAAAGGAAGTGCAAAAGAAGAAGGAAACCACTTTGGTTCTCAAATACAGTAGCAGAAAAGGTCAGAGCCAAAAGGCTGGCCTTCAGGAAATATAAGGAAGACAGCGGATGAAGATAGGGAGGCATACCAAACTGCCCTAACGGAAGCAGGAAGGCAGTAAGGCAGGCAAAGTCCCAAACTGAGGAAACACTAGTACGAACAGTAAAAGAAGGTGACAAGACTTTCTATAGATACATTAGCGTAAAGGAGAAAGTCCAGAGGGGTATTGCTAAGCTTAATGAAGAAAAGGGAGCATGTGAGGAGGAGGACTGTAAAGGCATCTATCCTAATAGATACTTTTGCTCAGTATTTACTGAAGAGAAGGTAGGGCAGGGCCCACAGCTCAGCATCATGAACACAGGGGAGGGAGGTGAGCACTACTCCTTCACAAAAGAAAGGGTCCTACAAGAGCTTGCTAGCTCAGGGTGGATAAGGCAATGGGACCTGATGGCATACATCCCAGGGTACTTAAGGAGCTAAAGGTGGAACTAGCAGAGCCATTAGCAGAACTGTTTAGTGAGTCTCTGAGCACAGGAGAGGTCCCAGAAGACTGGAGAAGGGTTTATGTGATCCCGCCCACAAGAGTGGTAGCAGGAGGAGGCAGGAACTACAGACCAGTCAGTCTTTACCTCAGTAGTGGGCAAGATTATGGAGGCACTCCTTAAGGAAAGGATAGTGCAACACCTGAACTATAGGGCACAGGATCCAAGACAGCATGGGTTTACAAAGGAAGGTCCTGTCAAACTAATCTCATAGATTTCTTTGACTGGGTAACCAGAGTGGTGGACCAAGGGGAGCAGTGATGTCACCTACCTTGACTTCAGCACAGCTTTTGACACTGTTCCACATAGAAGATTGATAAACAAGCTGGGTAGGCTCGGGTGGGTCAGAAGTTGGTCAACTGGTGGCAAACTGGTTGACGGTGAAAACAGAGAGTGGTGGTAAATGGTATACAGTCAAAAGAGATGCAAGTCACAAGTGGGGTACCTCAGGGATCAGTCCTGGGGCCAGTCCTCTTCAACATCTTCATTAGTGACCTTGCAGATGGACTAGAGGGTAAGGTTTGTCTGTTTGCAGATGACACCAAGATCTGCAACAGAGTGGGGTGGGCAGAATGAGAAGAGATCTGGATAAACTAGCAAAATGGTCAGAAGAGTGGCAACTGGGATTTAATGCAAAGAAGTGCAAGATCATGCACATAGGGAAGAGAAACCCTGAAGCCACCTATAGGCTGGGAGGGGAATTGCTAGCAGTCACAAAGGAAGAAAGAGACTTGGGCATCATCATCACTGATGACCTGAAATCATCCAAGCAGACCTCTAAAGCAGTAGGTAAGGCTAGGGGGTGTTAGGTGTATTAGTAGGGGTATCACAAGTCGAAGAGGGAGGTAATCCTCTTTACAAGACACTGGTTAGGCCCCATCTGGAGTACTGGCAGTATTGGAGGCCACACTTTCAAGGACATTAACCAAATTGAGGCAGTCCACAGAAGGGCAACCAAAATGGTGCAGGGACTGCATCAGAAGACATATGAGGACAGATTAACAGAGCTCAATATGTATACCCTGAGCAGAGGAGGAGAGAGGTGATATGATCGAGGCATTCAAACACCTTAAGGGCATTAACAAGGTGAAAGAGTCTAACATGTTTAAATATAAGAAAAATAGCAGGATAAGAGGACACAGCATGAGATTAGAGGGGGCGATTAAGGGGAATGAGGAAATTCTTTTTCACAGAAAGGGTGGTGGATGCATGGAATGGCTTACCTCAAGAAGTGGTGGCTATGAATACAGTGCAGGGCTTCAAACAGGCATGGGATAGGCATAAGGGAGCAATACAAATGAGTATGACTAGATAGGCCACTGACAGAGCAAAGGCCGATGGCACATTTATAAGGTAGAAAAAGAAATGGGCAGACTGGATGGGCCTTGTGGTCCTTATCTGCCGTCAACTTCTATGTTTCTATCTTTTATGCACCTCTGCTGATGACAGTTTGGGGTGGGATTCCTGTCTTGTGTGACTGTACTGTACTGTAATTATCTTGTACTGGGTCTTGTCATGAAATGTTTTCCATAAAGTATACTCAGATTAAAAATAAAGAAAAAGTTCACCACGCCAAGGGGACAGAGGGTGGGGAAAAAATACAGGTGTATTTTTGGCTGAAAAAATACACCTGTAACAGAAGTTCTAGGAATGGTATATGTTGTTCATCCACACTGTCTGGCAGGTTCCTTGCCGCTTTAAATCTTGCCGGAAGGTCTTCAAGCTGGCTCCTCCCACCCACCCGGGTGGTAAAACTCTCAGCTCCACCCCATGATGCCAGATCTAGCCCGCTGGAAGCCAGGTTGTGCATCGGCCGGGAGGTTATAGGAATAGGATGAACAACATATACCATTCCTAGAACTCCTGTTACAGGTGAGTAACCTGTATTTCAGGACATGGATATGTTGTTCATCCACACTGTCTGGCAGACTCCTAGCAGTTCTCCAGGAGGAGGAGGCAAGCACACCCCTACTTAGGAAATAAAGACTGGAGAACCGAGGCCCCAAAATCAGCATCCCGGCATAACTCAAGGTCGATGTGGTAGTGGGTGATGAAGGTGTGTGCTGACTTCCAGGTAGCAGCCCTGCAGATTTCCTGGATAGGGACGTCCCTGGAAGCAGCCACCGATGCAGCGGTATGACAGGTAGAATGAGCTCTTATCCTCTGGGAGGCTCCATGCCCGCCAACCTATAGCAGAGATCTATGCAGGAGGTGACCCACCTGCCTATCGTCCGCTTGCTGCAGGTCTGCCAGGTGCGGCTTCAGCATAGGTGACAAACAGCTGCTAACCTCTCTCCGAACTCAGCTGTCCGCTCCTTATAGTAAGCGAGCGCTCTTCTAGGGTCCAAAGTATGGAGCCTATATTCAGCCTCCAAGGTGTGATTGGGGTTGAACACCGGCAGAGTCAACACCTGGTTAAGGTGAAACTCCGACACCACCTTCGGAAGGAACTTCGGGTGGGGGTGCAGGACAACCTTGTCCCTGTGGAAGACCAGATAAGGAGACTCGATGGAAAGCGCCTGGAGCTCTCCCATCCTTCTGGCTGACGTGATAGCCACCAAGAAGGCTATCTTCCACGACAGGTGAGAGATGTCACACCTGTGCATCGGTTCGAATGGCTTGCCCATGAGCTTAGCCGATACCAGCAGTAGATCCCATGGAGGTGGAGGTTCTTGCACCGGAAGGGATATGTGATCAAGGCCTTTGAAAAAGTGCCCGACCACCTTCTCCTGCACCACTGACTGCTTCCCAGCCCACGCCTGGTAAGCAGAGATGGCTGCCAGGTGCACCTTAAGGGTCATCGACCGAAGCCCTTGCTGAGAAAGGGACCACAGCTAGTCCAGAATGCTTGCCAAGGAGCAGGAGGAAGGATCCAGGCCCTTGCCCTGACACCAAATGGAGAATCTCTTCCATTTGAAGGCATAGCATTTTCTGGTCAACTCCTTACGGGATGCCTCAACGACGCTGAGGACCTCGCGGAAAGACCCAAGGCCTGGAACTCTAGCCACAGGAACCAGGCAGTCAGGTGCAGGATTGAAGGTCCGGATGGAATACCTTCCCCTGACTGACTGAGATCAGGTCCGGGCGGGCTGGGAGCCACCTCGGGAGCCTGGAGCTGAGACTGAGGAGATCTGGATACCAGAACTGGCGGGGCCAGTCTGGGGCTACCAGAATCACCTGCGCCTTGTCCCTCCTCACCTTGAGAAGCACCTTGTGGATCAAGGGAAATAGGGGAAAAGGCGTAGAAGAGGCCCGGGGTCCACGGCCTCGAGAAGGCATCCCCCTGCCAAGGTGGGCGGGTATGAAACAGTCTCAGCTTCGCATTCTCCCTGGAGGCAAACAGGTCCACCTCAGGCATGCCCCAGTGAGAGAACAGATCTTGTACTACCTCCGGCAGGAGAGACCACTTGTGGGACGCAGCCCCTATCCAGCTTAGGGCATCGGCCAGAATGCTGGAGGCTCCTGCCACATGGATGGCAAGGAGATCCGCCTCCAGGCTGCACACGAGTGACCAAATGCGGAGAGCTTCCTTGCACAGAGGCATGGAGCGCGTGCCGCCCTGGCGGTTTAGATAGTACATGGTCGTGGTATTGTCCGTCTGGACCTGGACCACTTGACCCCATAGAAACGAGGCAAAGGCGGTGAGGGCTAGACGAACCGCTCGAAGCTCCAGCAGGTTGATGTGACATCGGGACTCCCAAGGGGACCAGAGGCCGTGCGCTCTGTGCTCCTCCAGATGGGCACCCCAACCCATCATAGAGGCATCGGTCAACAGAGAGACCATCGGCTTGGGGCAGACAAACGGGATGCCCTCCTGCAGATGTGCTGGAATGGTCCACCAATGGAGAGCGTTCCACATCCCCTGGGTCACTGTCACTAGCTGATCCAAGGGATCGGAGTGCTGTGACCACTGGCTGGCCAGCCCCCATTGAAGGGGACGCATGTACCAACGGGCACAACGGACCACGCTGGTGCAGGCTGCCATGAGCCCCAGGAGGTGCAGGAAGTCCCGGGCAGGGCACAATTGCCCAACCTGAAATGACTGGGCAAAGGAGGAAAGAACCTCAGCCCTGTCCGCCAGAAGCCGTGCTCTGGCTCGTAGAGAGTCGAGCTCTGCCCCGATAAATTGTATCACCAGCTTTGGCACGAGTTACGACTTGGCCTCGTTGATGAGGAGGCCAACCTGAGAACAAACCTAGAGGGCCAGATCTCTGGACTGCTCCACCTCTGTTCTGGAGGCGGCTGCAATCAGCCAGTCGTCCAGGTAGGGGTACACCCAGACCCTTCGGCACCGCAGGAATGCTGTCACCACTGCCATGCATTTGGTGAAGACCCTGGGAGCTAGGGAAAGGCCAAAGGGCATGGCCCGGAACTCGGAGAGGGATCCCTCTGCCCTGAAGTGGAGGAATCTCTAGTGGGACGGACGGATTGGGACGTGAAAGAATGCATCCTGGAGGTCCAGAGAACAGAACCACACACCTGCTCCAAGGATGGGATTATCTGAGCCAGAGGACCATCCTGAAGGTCCGAGACCTAGGGAACCTGTTCAGGTCATGCAGATCTCAGAATGGGGTGCTAGCCTCATCCGCTTTTAGGACCAGGAAGTACCTGGACACAAACCCCGGTCTCGGTGGAGGATCCGCCACCTTCCTGATCACATCTTTTCGAGTAGCAGGCGATCATCGGTTCGCGAGCCGACAGAGAGGCTGCGGACTCTGCAGAGTTCCCCCGAGGGGCGACAGCTTGAAGGGCGGGCCTGCTCGACCCAGGCAGGCCCTTTCCACCACCTCCAACACCCAGGTCTGTGGTGATAGTGAACCAGGCGGTAAGGAAGTGGCGGAGCCGTCCCCCCACGAGGGGAACCCAGGGGGGAGTGACGAGGCTGGGGGCGACACCCCTCAACCTGTCACTGGGCAGGCTTGGAGGAGGGACCGGCCGAGGGACCTCCTGGGCCTTTTCCTACCTGCTTCCTATTAGAGGAAGCCGCAGGCTTGGCTTTGGGGTGCCAAGCACGAGTCTGCTGGCCCTGATGCTGGTGCTGTTGGGCCGGACGTGCCGCAGGCGCAGAAGGGCGAAAGGACTTATGTTGTTGTCGATGGCCCTTGTCCTTTCCTTCTGGGCAGATGTGACCGAGTCCAGAGTGGCATTGGACTTTTCGATCCACTGGAGGTGACCTTCCACTCCAGGGCCGAAGAGGTCAGTCCCCAGGAAGGAGACAACCGCCAGTTTATGCTAGGTATCTGCCGTGAAGGTGGATATCCTCAGCCATGCTCTGCGGTGCATGGCCACTGCGGCCGAAACTGATCTGGCACAGGAGTCTCCAATGTCCAGAGCCATTTGGAGCTGCTGTTTTACCACTGCCCTTCCCTGGTCCCGTACTTGCTTGACCGTGGTCTACAGGTCGGCCAGGAGATGAGGGATCACCTCATCCAGGGAACCCATGAGGGCGTGGGAGAAGTGTGCCATCAGCACAGCCGAGCTGGCCTGGCAGAGGCCAAGGGAGGACGCAGTGTACACCTTGCGCCCGGCATAGTCCAGCTTTTTGGACTCCTTGTCGGGGGGGCTTATCCACATACCTAGCATTCCCGGAACGCCGGAAAACACTATCGGTGACCAACCCCTCAGCGGACGGGTGTTCTGAAACCGACAAAGAGCCTAGGGACCGTATACTTCCTGGCCATACTGGTCAAGGCGCAGGACAGAAGCCGCCGCTGCTTGCAAGTCCAGCTGGGCCAACAATGGCTTCAGCCACCGGAAAGGCCTCCTGGGCAAATCCCTCGGTCCAGTATCTCCGTAAGGGATAGTTGGCCCGCTTGATACGGTTCGAGCTGCATCCCGTGGACTCCGAGATGAGCTGAAGCAGACCCATAAAGGACGATGGGCTTTCATCCATCGACTGGCCACTGGAGGACTCCAAGTCAATGGGCCTGGAGAACAGGGAGGAGTAGTCATCGGACTCCGAGGAGTTCGCGAAGAGCTGCCTGGGGCCTAAGCCACCCTTCACCTGCCGAGGACGGTCGGGAGTGAGGGTGACCAACAACCTGTGGGGCAGACCCTAACCTGACTGAGAGTCCTTGGTTGGCGCCCCCGATTTCGGTTGTGGAGGCGGAGGTTCCACCACAATCAGTGGGGCAGCTGGTTTCGGCCGAACAACTGGCCCAGGCTTGGGCACCTCACCTACAGCGAGAGGCTGTTTCAACCGTTTGGGTGACAGCCACTTGATGGCCAGGGAAGGCGATGGCGTCGGCTTGTTCCCGGACAGAAGTAACAGCAGCCACATCTGGTCCTCATAACTGTCAGCGCAATTTGTTGAAGCTTCTCCTCTTCGAGGAGGAAGACGAGACCAGCGGCGGCGCCGCTTACTTCGGTGCCGAGACCGCCGATGTTGGCGGGATCGGCTGGACCGAGACGATGTCCGAGACCGAGACAGAGATCCTCGGTGTTTCCAAGGACAGGTCTGGGAAGGGGCAGGGGACACCCGCTCTTCCCTCAGCTCGGAAGCCTTGACCGGGGACTCCAGCACAGGAGGTGCAGGCAAGTCCTCGGTCTCCACCGGGGGAACCGGTGAAGAAGGGTTGTCGGCTTCACCAGTCGACAGCCCGTCCGACGGGTCGAGAAAAATCTCGACCGCGTCAACAGGTGTCTCGGCCGGCTGACCCGACGAGGACACCGTGAAGCCAGCAGCCTTAGCTGCAACCTCAACCGAAGTAGAGTGTCGACTGTCCGGGGAAGGGGACCTCTCCCGCTCCCACGAACGCCAAGGTGGGACTTACCTTTCGAGTCGTCCTTTTTGGACCGAGAAGAATGTCCCGATGGCCCCTCTCCCTTCGTGGAAAGGGATTGGCAAAGCTCCTTAAAAGAAGCTGTGTAGGAGGATCCCAAAGAGAGAGGGATAAATGCAGCGACCGAGGAAGAGGATGATGCGGCCTGTGCCACCTCCTCCTCGAGAGCGATCATCTGCTCAAGTTGCTCAGCCGAGCTAGCCGACGGACACCGCCCAACAGGCCTCCTTTGACTTCACCAGCGGGTAGTGCTTCTCGCGGCACCCAAGCTGTAACCGGGCAGCGTGGTCTTCCAGGACGTTGGACGAAAACGAACGGCATAACTCGCAGGCCTGCGGGTCATGGTCTAGGCCGAGGCAGTAGACGCACGTGGAGTGCGGATCTGTCCTGGACATTTTCTGCCCACATGGGCACCGCCGGAAACCGGGAGTTGATTTGTCCATCACAGCCACAAGGGAGTAATCTGACCGAAGTCTTGAAAATTTAAGAATAAGTTTTGGGCGAACCGAAGAATTAGGATCCAGTCTATATGCAGAGCGTTAAGGAGGGAACCTGAGCTTCCAAGCAGTAAGGAAGATCTGGCGTCATGGGGCAGAGCCGAGAGTTTTACCACCCGGGTTGGTGGAAGGAGCCAGCCTGAAGACCTTCCGGCAAGATTTAAAGTGGCAAGGAACCTGCCAGACAGTGTGGCTGAACAACATATCCATGTCCCTAGAAATTGGTGTTTCACAGGGCTCCATCTTGGGCCCACTTCTCTTTTCCTTGTTCATCAACAGTATCACTAAGAACACTAAAGTCTGCTCCTCTATTCTCTATGCTGATGACCTGGTCCTTGATGCAGGGTCAAAAAACATCTCTGACCTTAACCTCAAGCTCTTCTCCAACTTTGCAAACATTCAGACGTGGCTCTTCATACATAGACTCGTTCTCAACGTGGGTAAAATCCAAGCCATGCTCTTTGGCTCTGCCTCTAAACTTAGCTCCAGCCATGCCCAGCTCCAGGTTACTTGCCCTAATGGCTCCTTACTTGGTATGGTGTCATCTTTCAAGTACCTGGGTATTCTACTTGACCAGTCCCTTGACTTTGACCTCCCCATTCAAGCTACATGCAAATCTGTAAATGACAAACTCAGGGTCGCCTATAAAACCAGTTACGTCCTTAACCCCTCCGCCAAAATGGTCACTGCCAGTGGTATCTTGCTCCCCGCTCTCACCGATGGTGCTGCCACGTATGCCTTTGTTCCTAAAGCTACCCTTAATAAATGGGACACAACTTACAACATTTGCTGCCATGCCTCATCATCCCCACGATGCAATCATCACTGTCAGCTCTACGCTGACCTGCACTGGCTATCCCCCTCTGCCCTCAGACTTTTCTCCTTTAGCTCCCTGGTTGACACAGTCACTAGATCACAAACCCCCTCCTCTCTCACCTCCTTTCTGCTCCCCCAGCCCTCCTCCTATGGCCTACGCTCTGTTGACAAAGCTCTTCTTTCTGTTCCAAAACACAAAACATCCAAGGGTACCTGTGCTTTCTCTCACTCTGCGCCACTGCACTGGAACTCTCTTCCTCTAACCATCCATCAGTTACCAACTTATGCTACCTTCAAACATGAACTTCGTAAGTTCTTGTTTACCTCAAACGTTTGCTCTTGCTTCAATCCTACTTAAACACTCCTATACCACTCTTAACTATCCACTCTTCTACTTGCTAGCCACATGGTTTTCCTCTCTACCTTTCCAGCTTCTCCTCCTTCCATCTTGCTACCTCCCTTTATCTGTCCTTTCCCTCTTGGTCTGCCCTAGTGCCTCCTCCCACATCCTACTGAACCGCCCTAGTGCCTCCACCCTCTTCCTACCAATTGCCTTCACTACATTTCTGCCTTACTATAGTATCTTACCTCTTCTGCACTTACACTGTCTCTTCCTTGGCATGCTTGATATGCGTACATCGTTCCTAAAAGCTCTGGTACCTTTTACTCCCACCACAACATTCCTTGTGTTCCTTTGTTTTTGGTACTCACTCCTTTTCTCTGAATTTGTATAGTCTCCATTCTTGTGCTACTTACTCTGACTTTTCTATAAGCTACCCAGCATTTGATTATAACCACTGTTGTGAAATACTGTCCTATTGCATTGCTTCCTTTATGTTTTACTCACTGCGACTTATGCTGTCAAAGTCCGATTTTGTATTATTTACTGTACTACGTAACTCTCCCAGATTGTGCCTGAAACTAGTCATTCACTTGGCAAGTGCACCCACCTGGTAAACAAAAACTAAATCTAAATCCAAAGATGAATTCTGCTGTCCTCCACTGGAAGCCTCTGGGGTAAATCGATCTATAGTGTGGGGTCCCTGAGACAGGTGCCTGAAGACGTCTCAAAGTAGAAGATATTTTATTCCAAGCTCTTTGTTCAGAGAAATGCTGGCAAGGTTTCTATGGTCTGCGGGAACCCCTTCCCCAGAACATCAGGCCCTTAGACAATTCGGAAAGGGGAGGGCTACAAATCTATGGCTATCCAAGGTGTACAGCTTGGGGGGGGGCAGGGGGGAATTTTACAAGCCCATGCAATTTGCTGATGATATTCTTTTGACTATTTAGAACTCTACCACTTCTATATACACACACACACACACTTTAGTGACTTTATTAGGTAGGTCCCCCCCCCCCTTTACCTTATCTAGCCTTAAAAACAATTGGGGCAAGGTGGAGGTTATCCTTCTAAACTCCAGATGTGCTGACTATATGTTGGTGAGCACCAGGTTGTATTGGGCATTCCACCCCATTAAATATTTTGGGTTGCTGATCGCCCCCAAATTGAAAGATTGGCCCTTGTTCAATTTTAACCCCTTGTTTAAACATCTGAAGGAGGATGTTGTCCGTTAGAAACATCTCTGCCTCTCTCTCTGTGGGGCAAAACTCAGATGTTCCAAATGATGGTGCTCCCTAGCAATATGACAGCATTTCTGTCCGTTATTGTTAATGACTTTTTGTGAGAAGGGGGCAAACTTAGGCCCTATCCACACTACACCGAAAACCCCTTTCTGTAACATTAGAGGGTCCAAACCAGTACTGCAACAGTTTGCGTTTACACCTGTAACGTTACAGGAGGCATTTTCATAACCGTTGTTAAAACCACATATGAGGTGGTTTCAACAACGGTTCCAAAAACGGTTCTGCCTCTGTAATGTTACCAGCTATAGTGTAGACGCGTGAGCATGTAGCCCCAGCATTGCCCTCAGTGCAACACGAACTGCATTGTGGGATAGGATGCCGACCATAATGGTCACACATCACCCACAATGTGGACCAGCTGTAACGGTTCCAAACCGCTATCACGACGGATCACTGGCAGTGTGGACACACTAGCGTTTACCGTCTGTAACGGTTTGAAACCATTACAGGGTTGTAGTGGTGTAGTGTGGACAGGGCCTCAGGTTATCAGTTTTGTGCTTGGTTGCTCCAAGGAGTAAAGGGGGCTTCTGAGTGCTGTGGTTTACAGGCTAGAACTTGGCCTCAGGGCCTTGCCAGATTTGACCATGTGGAGACAGTATCAGTCATATTCCAGTGGGTAGATATACAAAGGGCCATTGGGGGGGGAACCCCCACAGCTAACCCTTTGAGAGCCAAAATCTAAAGCATGCCATACTCCTACTCAAGAATTTGCTTTTTAGGTTTGGAGAGCACTTAAAGGTATCTTGGGGCAGACACAGGATGCCTCCTTTCCCTCTGACTGCTCTGGCAAAACCCTCGCCTGCAGATAGGAGGCACCCCCCTTGTCTGTGCCACTTGAGAAAAAGGTGGCATGCTATGGGTAGGAGATTTATTCTCCCCTACCTCCCGCTGCCCACTGCCCTCTAGAGGATATTGGTGACACTCAACAAGGCCTGCAGGCTTCTAACGGGTGCCACCCGCCTAACACACACCTGTGACCTGTATGCCCAGGCCGGATGGCTACCACTCCTTAGTAGAATATAATACCAGACCTGCTTGTTAACCAAAAGAATTCTCCTCAGGCTCATGCCATCAGGAGTGGCAAAGCTCCTTAGTGCTAACAGCAGTACCCAGCTTACACGCAGTGCTCAATATCAAACCTTCCAGGTCCCCAGATGCAGGACCACAATGGGACAGAGGTCATTCACACACAGGGATCCTCAGTGGTATAATACCCTTAACAAAGAAACACTTACAACTGCGATGCTTGGTCCCTTTAAAAGGAAACTCCGACTATTCCTCGCCTCTACCACTCAATGTGACTGCCTCATTTTAACCTAGTCGAAGGGGACCTGTAACCTCCCTTACAGCTCCACACTTCTGGCACCAGCTTCCCCAACTCTCACCTCTTAATCCCCCCCTACACACCCCTGCCTCACCCATCCCCTCCCCTCTCTAAAGGCACTTTCAGATATGGGGCCCTCCAGCCCACCCACCTCGCACTTTTGCCACCCACCTCTACCCTCCAACAATGGCCCTTTAGCCTGCCTACTTCTTCCCGACTCCCTCCTACCCTATACTAACTATATACTGTTCACCCTGAAACTTGTAAGAAGCAGGCTTATGTTGTCTTTCACAATTTTTGACTGTATAATTAATGCTTAGTCATCTCTGTGTTTTAAGACTGTAGCCATTGTTGATCTTTGTATGTCTGGTACCCTACATTCTTTGACGTGGAACCTTTGTAAATGAGCAGTTCCAGCTCAAAGGTATTTGTAATCCTAGCTTTTAATAAAATAAAAAATAAATAAAGTGTTTGGGGGTCTCCAGCATCAAGCATCTCTCCCCAACACACATCACTGGAAATATTTGTAGATTCATCATCTTTTGACTGCTTTTGTTGGTAGTCAGCTCCAGCTTCCGGCTCAAGAGAAATGGAAGGATGTACTGGGCCTTGCTAGGGAGAAGAAACCTTGGGGTGCCCCCTCCATGCATTGGATTAGTGTACAGAGCTTTGTTGTAGGAGATTAAAGGTGCTTCGCCTATAGAGCCCCGCTCTGGATCAACTCTCTACATAATGATATATCCTCTTTAGCCGTGCTTTGCTCCTTTAAATGTAAGCTTCGGCTGCACCTAGTAACTAATGGTAGCTGTGATTGCTCCTAGTCAGCTCAAGCCTTTTCGTTGTGTAGTTGGCCCAAAGGACTTCTCCCAAGCCTCCTAACTAATTCACTTCCCACCGACCCCTCTGCTGCTCCTTTCTCCTCCCCCTACCCCCCCTTACATTCCTCCCTACCTACCTTCCCCTCTTACTCCTCCAGCCTCCTTATCCACCCACCCGCCCTGCCCCACCTCCCTGCTCGCTTGACTAGGCCTTATGGGCCAATTCTCACTTTTATTGTTGTTTTAGTATTGCCTCTGTTCCACTGCCTAATGTGTGTCTAAACTTACTGTACTGGCATACTTTGTACAATGCCACTTAATCCTGTATGTATTGTTCAATGTGATTGGTCTTGTACCTTTCCTGACACTGTATCTTTTGAAGTGCATACCACCTGTTGGCAGCTACCCTGTAACCTACGTATGTAACCCTCTGATGTGGAACCTATTTAATGACCTCTCAGCTCAAAGGTGTCAAATCCAATAATACAATGATTAAATAAATTAAATATACTTCTGTTACTACCCAGCTCAAGGCTCAGTGGGAGAAACTTTTAAGGCACCCCCCCTTACAGATGCTGAGTGGAAGTGCACATAGGCGAATGCTTATGGAGCTTGCAAAGATACAGCAGGTAGACTGATGCAATTTAAAACCTCGCATCTATGGTATCGCACGCTGGTGCTTTTGCATAAGATAAAATTGTCTCAATCTTTTCAGTGCCAGCGTTGCAACTCCTCTGAGGGGAAATCTGCTCCACCTTTCATGGGCTTGCCCAAAACTTCCGGAGTGGTGGCGCCAAATCCTCTCCTCAACAGAGCGAGTGCTCATGGTGCTTGTTCCCCCGATGCCTCGCTCATTCTCCTAGAATATACCATGCACCTGCCCACACCTCATAAACCCCTCCGGGATTAGTTTATGGCTGCCATTATAGAGGCAAAGAGGATGTTGTTTAGACTCTAGACGACGGCTTCCATCCCCACGCATAGTGACTGGGAGGACAATATGTATAAGCTGATGGGATAGGAGCGGCTTGCACATCTGGTAGTGACTAAAAATCTTGTGGTTCAAGGCAGTGTGGGGACACTTTTTACTATTTTATGGCATTGGTAATGCTATTTTTTTTTTTTTAACACTTCTTTTTACCTCTGGTCACTGGAGTAGTGGCCTCTCTCAGGCAACGTTCTGGCCGTCTCCCACCCTGCCTGAAACCCCTCCCACTCCTGGGTCCCTTCCCAGAGCTCTGCTAATACCTTACCACTTCCTGAAGAGAGACCCCCCCCGGCTTACCCCCAGGATGGGGCTGCCACACCTACAGGCACTCTAAACATCCAGGCATTGGTAGTATGTGGAGGATCGGGACCCAGTTGGGCAGTGTCAGGCGGTGGGCGTGGGGCCAGGGCACCCCATCGCCTACCAGCACTCAGGAGCATTTCCTTGTTCTGGTGATTCTGCTCCCCCTGCCCTCTCCTAGGCATGCACGAGTGTGCAATGACGGCCGGTGAAGGAAGCGCACTCACTCCCAAGCGTGTTCCTGCTGACGTCTGCTCTGCCTCTTATATGCAGGCTGCCGGCACTGTACCTCCCATCTGCCACTGGAAGACATCCGAGTAGCGAACCCTGCAACCCTTCCCCAGGAGAAGGTGTGATGTCAGCAGACGCTCCAGCCTTCTCCTCCCCTGCCGACTGCCGATGGCTCGTGCTCGTTCTCAAACATGGGTAGCCGATGTGACACGAGGTGTGGCGTCCAGCGCCTCAACCCTCAGTGCCACCAGGCTGAATGCTGTCCATTTAGCGGGAACGAATTCTGGAGTCCCCTAATATTGTGTGGTTTTGGCATAGTATGTGTCGACGACTTAATGAGTAGAAGACTGTCAGAGCTTCATACCTGCCAACCCCCTTTGGGCTGTTATAATCCACTGTTGTGGGACCATACAACAGCAATTAGTCAACTAGTTACCTGGTTGCCTTTTTATCTTGTTACTTAGTTATTGTTAAAGAAGTTGTGCCCATTTTGACGTTAATCTTAGAGTTTTTCCTTTTGGACTATTCAGTAAGTAAGCAATAAGACACGATGGGGTGTGCATTACGGTGCGATAACCGCACTCCTAGGGGTGTAGTTAAGCTGAAGGCAGAGTGCTGGTCGTCCCTAGGAGTATGGTTATCACACTGTAATGCTCAACCCCGGAGTGTCTTATTGCACTTATAAAATGGCCCTTTATTTTAGAAGCAGTTTTTTTTTTTTATTTTGAAACACATTTTTAAATAAGTAAAAATGTAAGTGAATCTGTGCTTTTAACATGCCCACTTAAAGGAAAACTGTCATAAACCCCTGTGACAATTACTAGGGCTGCAGAAATGCCCGATTAGCACAGCCTTAATGTTTATTTTAAGTTTTCAGCTAACCTTTGCTCCATTTCTTGCCTTGATGGCGGTTCAGTGTGCTGTCTAGGAGGCGACATTTAGAAAGTGCCGCCGCACTGGAAGACTGAGCTTGACCTTTTCTGCATAGTATTGTTCCGGCTGTGCGCCAGAAGGCTCGTTCATGATGAGCAGGGCACAGTGCCACGAAGTAAAAAGAAGCAGCATGCCTTGTAGTAGTGTTTGAGCTGAGTCTTTAGAAACAATCCCGGTTGAAAACGAAGCAGTCTAACCCATTCAATTTTTAAATGTAAAATTGCAGCCTTGACCCGAACTCAAGGCTGCAATTTTGTCCTGTTTTTGTTTTGCCATCAAGAGAGTGAATGTCTGACCAGTAAAGCAGTTTTTCCTTCTTGTATTTTCAACACTGGAGACAAAAAATAACTGAAGAGGCCCCCTCCCTCACAAGTTACACAGGTGACACTGTGGGTCGCTCCCCCGCACAAAGAAACATCAATATGAGCAGTCCTGCCATTGCAAAAGCCTCCTGCGAGGTCCTGATACCTGCTGCTTACAGTCCAGCGTAATAGGGCTCTACTGAATACCCTCAAAGAAGATCATGATGACAACCCCTTCCCTGCCGGGAGTGCTGCTGCAGTGCATCATTACCCCAACCCCCTCTGGCCACCTGGCAGCCTGCTAAGTCTGCCCCATACCCAGGTTGTCAGTATGGCAGTATCACATGTTGCTGATGGGTTATCACATGCCCCTGGCAGGAGCTCATTTTAAACAAACAAGCTGCTCAGCTTTAACTGGAATATCCTATTCAAAAAAAATCAATTTTCAAATTCTTATTGAATTTGGCAGAGCTGAGATTTGCACTTTAGGTTGCTGCTTTGTCCATTCTGTCTCTCAGTATCAGCCAATTGGTCAACTGCCTCAGTAGTCCAGAGGCAATGCATTGTGCTGCCGTGTAGATGACTGGAGTTCGGGAGTGGACTCTGGTCATCGCATTAGGGGCTGGGTCATAGACAGCAGCCGCAGGGCAGCTTGACTCATCCTGGGAGGGTTGGTGGTGGGTTCTGGCACATAGCAACCCCCGCGGGCAGGCCTGGGAGCTTACTCCTCCTCAGGGGCATGCTGCATCACAAAGGTTGTAGGTAATGTCTCATGCCAAGAGAATGAGGGAGGGAGAAAACGTGGAGGAACAACTCCATGCTGTCCGTGTGATGGCAATCGCTGGAATATTGCATATCCCTGGGATCAGGGTATATCCCTGAGCAACAGCAGGCGGGGGAACAAAATATATTATATACATATAAAAAAAAAACTGACTGGAGAATGAACTCATCACACAGATGCTCAGCAGGTTTTATGGGGTCACTAAGAAGGAGACAAGGTTTCAAAGGGCTCAATGTGCAAGTTGTGCTTTTTTCTGGCTCTTCAGTTATTCATTTCTAAGGCGTGTCTAACTAGCAAGCGAATGCAAGGCAGGGAATGGAATGAATACAAATGGCTGACTACATTACTGCCACAAGGCATGTGAGCAACATCTGCACACAAGCGAGGCTTGAAAAGTCACATTTATAATAGAAGTTAACCCTTAGGCTGCCGACAGAATTCGAACGTATAGGAGTTCTGGACTGCTATCAGTCCATGGCCCTGCAAGGGTTAAAACGCGCAGCATGCCAATTCACTTTCACCTTTTGGGCTTGCATCAAAATGTAGAAAAGGAGCTTCAGGTTCAAAGATTAACTTTATGCATTAAACAATATTGTGTGTAGAGTAACAAGAACTAGAACGATACCAGAACAGTTTCCACTAGCCATCTACTGTTTATTCTACTTTGATGCCCACCAGCTCCACTGAAGAAACCTTTCCAAGTTAAAGTTAACATGCACTGCTGTAAAGAAGTTAAGTTAATAATTTAGCTCTAACCTTTGAAAACTGAGCAGAAACACAGTACACCAGAATAGATAAGCTATTGACAGAGCAAAAGCCAATGGCACATTCATAAGGTAGAAAAAGAAATGGGCAGACTGGATGGGCCTTGCAGTCCTTATCTGCTGTCAACTTCTGTGTTTCGACGTTTCTAAAATACCTTTTCCAGGTTCTGCCTCTGTCCCTCGAAAGCGCCCCTCTGCTCTCATATCCACCACTTGACACTGTTTTGACTCCAAATTCTCCACCATGTCTTCAAACGTTTTCACCCAGGATCTGTTCAGAGTGGCTCGGAATTCTGCCAGAATGGGTGTGACGATTTCAGAAGTCACCGGATGTCCTTCCCTCAGCCAGTTCCTGAACCCACCATCAAGCACAGAAACTGCATTGTGCCCAAAGACTCTGAACATCCACCAGGCCCTGGGGGCACAGAAACTGCCCACATCACTCCGGTCATAGACAACAACATGGGTTTGGTTGCCAATACCCAAGTTTCCAACATACTTGGCAAACTCTTCTGCACTGGGCAGCATTTCAGGAAAGGGAGATGCCTTGTTCCTGCACTCATCCAGGTCAAAAAGCAAGGCTCCAGGTATGTGTTGCTCTTCAAACTCCTTCCTTGAGTCCCCCTTGGAAGAGTAGGGTATTATATCCAGCACCTGCAAACCCAGTCCAGGCTGGCGTGACCCGATGACCCCAGAGAGCCATTTAGCAGACAGGAGGGCTGACAGCAGCCTTTGTCTAGTCATGCTGTCTACTAGTTTGTTTCGACACTAAAATCAGGCTGAAGACTGCGACTGGAAGGAGACAGCAGACTCGGCTGTGCAATACAGTCATAGAGCTGTAAGTGGCTCTGCACTATTCAGAGGTCCTGCACCACTATGAAAGCAGCTGCTGCATTATCACGTTGAAATGAGAGACTGAAAAGTCAGCCGGGGCATGGTTATGCAACGTCAGATCAGATGAGTACCAAAGTCCTTTCTCCTGGGATCAGTGAACTCCCTTCTAGAAATGCAATAAAAAAGTAATTGATTATTGCATTGGTATATAACAGTTTACAGAAGTAAAACTGTAAATACATTTTATGATTACAATATTGTGTTTATGCCAATCATGGCATTTCTGCATGAATAATTACTGGATTAACTCCATTTATATGGTCCTCCTGGTAGAGCACTTTTAATAGATGCTACCCTAAATGGACAAAGTAGAAGATTAATCAATGAATACGCTCCACAGGATAAAGCAGGCAGGGTACAGCTTCTACAACTCATGCAGCCCTATTTATGTACTGCAAACTCAGTATTTCTAGGGGGAGATTTTAATTGTAGTCGACTTAAATCTGACCCAGTGTATATCTTCTGTGAAATTATTACAGATGGTGCTTTACAGGTTTTACAGTTTTATTTATCATTAGGCTAAGCTTTCAGTGCTACTGCATTTGTTGTTGGTTGATTGTTTCTGCTCTTACCTCCTTGTTTCTTTCGTCCGTGGTTCTTTTTTCGGCAGGGGAAGGGCCCAGCCACCCACCCCATCCCAACCACCTCACACTACACTCCTTGCATAGGGTAGCACAGTCGTGACATTTCCTGTAGCAAAGCAGGAAGGGAAGGATCAGAGGGGTATACACACAGTGACTTCATTTACAGGGGCACAAGTAATTTAACTTATTATAACAAGTTATACAAAAACAAACAAAACACAAAATCAAACTTTTGCTTCTATTTTCCTCCTTCCAATTACTCTGACCACATTATAAACCCAGCAACTTATCTGGAATGGATATTATTAACTGCAAGTACTGTGGGACACTTTTCAAAAGGGCAGTTATACAGGATTTAGGACACTGTCCTACATACTGAGTCATTGGAGATCTAAGGGTTCAGCTCCAGGCAGCATGGGCAGAGATTGCGCGACTCAAATCGCGTATTCAGGAGGAAATATATTATAAGAACCACCCAACATCCAACAGAAGCACCTCGACCGCAGAGGGTAGTTGGTCCTGGAGGTTGGCAGGTGGCTAGGAGGGGCAAATCGAGTGCCTCATCACTCGGTGCTCTCCAACATAATATCTCCACAAACCATAAAAAAACTACAAACAGGTATCTGCCTCCATCTCTGAAATCAAACAAAGGGGCAGAGGACACTGCAGCACAGGAGTTATCACAACAAAACAAGCCCAAAACAAGAACCAAAACAAAGAAAGCAAAAAGGAAATCCAAAAAACTTAAGATCATAGGAGACTCCATGACTTGGGTAGTTGATACCTATCTCCAGCCAGGGGTAATGGTCAGATGTCTCCCAGGTACATCAGCATGGAGAGACACTGACTGCATTGCTAAAATTGTACAGGAAGCAGGAGAAAACATTGATGTCCTGGTATATATAGGGACTAATGATCTCGCCAGCCAGTCAGTTGTGCAGATTAAGGAACACCTGACCAGACTGAGTGACAAACTATCATCCATTTCATCCGGCATCTCGTTCTCTGAGATCATGCCAGTCTGGGAGAGGGGAGCAGATGGATGGAAGGTCAAAGAACGGGAGATAGGGGAGCTAAACATGTGGCTCAAGGGCTGGTGCCAGGAAAAAGGACACAAATTTGTAGGTAACTGGCAACAGTTCTGGAAGCGAATTTTTTTTAAATTCGATGGACTGCATCTGACTAAGGAGGGAGTCAGTGCATTGGGGCAGAAGTTTGAGGTCTTTGCTTAATATTTAAACTAGCAAATGGGGAGAGGGGTGCAGCACCGGATACGTCAAATGGGAAGAACACACCTCCCCCCTCAGCTAATGGTCAAACAGGTTTCAGTATGTTTGTAGTTCATTTGCATCACCGGGTAAGGAAAAAGGTCTGGCTCCCCATACGACGCACAGGGGAAATGCCGGACCTCACCCAACAAACACATCGAAATCTGGCCAATGGAAAATCATGTACACAAATGCTCGCAGTCTGGGAAACAAGATCCCAGACCTGCAGGCAATAACGACAGAGGCAAAACTAGACGTAGTGGCCATTAGCGAGACATGGTTCAACAGTAACCACACTTGGAAGACTTCAGTACTTATGTACTGTTCAGAAGAGACCAAGGTGCAAAAAGGGGTGGAGTGGCCCTTTACGTCAATGAAAACATCAAAGCTACAGAAATTCAGAATACACATAAGGAGCTAGAAGAACTGTGCGTCACCCTGGAAACAGGAAATGGGACAGCCATATGAACTGGGGTTGTCTAGCGGCCTCCAGACCGGGGGAGGACATAGACACATTACTGTTAGAAGATATACAAAACATGACAGCTAAAGGGGAGGTTCTGATAATGGGAGACTTCAACATGCCAGATACAAATTGGTCAATACCAGTAGGAACATCTGCCAGAACTAGACACATAGTGGATTCCCTGCAGGGGAAGGGCTTCAAACAACTGGTACAACGACCCACAAGAGACGGGGCTATCCTAGATTTAGTACTGACTAACAGGGAAAGGATCACAGATCTCCAGGTAGGTCACCTGGGGGCCAGTGACCATCACATGGTATGGTTAAATTTGGCCACTAGAACAAAATCATCCCATTCCAAAGCAAAAATATGGGACTTCAGAGTAGCTGACTTTAATAAGATGGCCAACAGAGTTAAACTAGCCCTGGCAAAAAGAAATACAGGTGAGGGGGTACAGGCAAAGTGGGCAAGCATTAAGGATGCAATACTTGAAGCAACATCCCATTGTGTTAGAGACAAAAGAAGTGCAAAAGAAGAAGGAAACCACTTTGGTTCTCAAAAACAGTAGCGGAAAAAGGTCAGAGCCAAAAGGCTGGCCTTCAGGAAATATAAGGAAGCATGGCAGGGATGAAGATAGGGAAGATGCCAACTTCCCTAAGGGAAGCAGGTAAGGCAGTAAGGCATGCAAAGGCCCAAACCCAGAAAACACCAGCACGAACAGAAAAAGAAGGTAACAAGACTGTCTACAGATACATTAATGAAGAGAGAAAATCCAGCAGGGTATTGCTAATATCAAAGGGGATAAGGAGGAGTGCAAGGAGGAGAACCATGTAAAAGTATATATCCTAAATAGATACTTCTGCTCAGTATTTACTGAAGAGAAGGTAGGGCAGGGCCCATAGCTCAGCACCATAGACACAGGGGGGAAGGAGGTGTGCACTAGTCCCTTCACAAAAGAAAGGGTCCTACAAGAGCTCAATAAGCTCAGGGTTGACAAGGCATTGGGACCTGATGGCATACATCCCAGGGTACTAAAGGAGCTAAGGGTGGAACTAGCAGAGCCATTATCAGAACTGTTTAGTGAGTCTCTGAGCACAGGAGAGGTCCCAGAAGACTGGAGAAGGGCTCTTGTGATCCCGCTCCACAAGAGTGGTAGCTGGGAGGAGGCAGGGAACTACAAACCAGTCAGTCTCACCTCAGTAGTGGGCAAGATTATGGAGGCACTCCTTAAGGAAAGGATAGTGCAACACCTGGAATCTATAGGAGCACAGAATCCAAGACAGCATGGGTTTACAACAGGAAGGTCATGTCAAACTAATCTCATAGAATTCTTTGACTGGGTAACCAGAGTGGTGGACCAAGGGGGAGCAGCTGATGTTACCTACCTTGACTTCAGCAAAGCTTTCGATACTGTTCCACACAGAAGATTGATTAATAGGCTGGGTAGGCTCGGAGTGGGTCAGAAGTTGGTCAACTGGGTGACAAACTGGTTGGCGGGCAGAAAACAGAGTGGTGGTAAACGGTATACAGTCAGAAGAGATGCAAGTCACAAGTGGGGTGCGACACTTGGACAGCTGTTTCTGATCCCTGTATCATTTTTTTTTTGTAATATAAAAGTGTGCGATGGACTGTCGGCCATGAGGAATGCTGAAACAGCATGTCAGATCACACACACACACAGGTTTTAGATACAAGGTGTTAGCTGAAAGGCCAGAAGCTAATTACAGACTTTTCTAAGTTAATTATAGCTTTAGCTGCCAAGAGAGAAATCAGTATCCCTTTTATGACGTTTGGAGGGAAATCCAGGTCATTACACACGGGTGCGAAGTTGTAAATGCTCCTTTGAAGCCTGTGTGTGAGAGAGGATGCAGCATAAGATCAAAGAGAGTCATTTGAAGAAAAATGAATTGTGCTGAGGATTACTTTGAAAAGACATCCTGTTTTTGTAGATATATATTTTTTTTTTAATACGGTGTCTTCAGAAAGTATCCCCCCCTTGGATTTTGTCACATTTTGTGATGTTGCAAACTCAAATTAAAATACATTTATATGGGATTTTTTTTGTCACGTATCTACACAAATTACTCTATAATGTCAAAGTGGAATGAAACTACATGTACAAAAAATTCCAGAAGTTTAAAATAAAAACCTGAAATGTCTTCATTTGATAAGTATTCACCCCCTTTGCTACAACACTCCAAATTGAGCTCAGGTGCATCCAATTTCCTTGTGAGATCACTCTAAAACTTGAATGGAGTCCACCTGTGGTCAGTTCAAATGGCTGACATGATTTCAGAGGAAATACACTGTCTATATAAGGTCCCACTGTTGACAGTGCATGTCAGAGCAGAAACTCTACCATGAAGACCAAGGAGCTGTCCGTAGAACTCTGTGATAGAATTGTGAGGAGGCATAGATCTGGGGAGGGGTATAAAAACATTTCTAGGGTGTTGAAAGTTCCCAGGAGCACAGTAAAGTCCATCATTAGGAAATGGAAAGATTATGGAACCACCCAGACTCTTCCTAGAGCAGGTCGTCCTCCCAAACTGAGCAACCGGGCAAGAAGGACCTTGGTCAGGTGACCAAGAACCCATTGACCACCCTGACAGAACTACAGAGTTCCATGGCTGAGATGGGAGAACCTGTCCAGAGGACAACAATCTCTGCAGCACTTCACAGATGTAGCCTCTATGGGAGAGTGGCTAGACGGAAGCCACTCCTGAGAAAATTCCACATAATAGCATGCCTGGAGTTTGCAAGAAGGCATGTGGCAGACTGAGACCATGTGGCAAAAGATTCTCTGGTCTGATGAAACAAAAATTGAACTCTTTGGCCTGAATGCAAAGCGCTATGCCTGGCGCAGACCGAACACAGCTCATCACCTGTGTAACACCATCCCTACCATGAAGCATGGTGGTGGCAGCATCATGTTATGGGGATGCTTTTCAGCGGCAGGGACTGGGGCACTTGTCAGGATACAGGAACAATGAATGGAGCCAACAGGCACATCCTTGAGGAGAACCCATCAGTCTGCAACAGAATCTTGGACTGGGGCAAAGATTTACGTTCCAACAGGACAATGACCCCAAGAATACAGCCAAAGCAACACTGGAGTGGCTTCAGAACAAGAAGGTGGATGTCCCCGAGTGGCCCAGCCAAAGCCCAGACTTGAATCCCATTGAGAATCTGTGGAAAGACAAAGATTGCGGTTCACCGACGCTCCCCATCCAACTTGACAGAGCTTGAGTAAATCTGCAAGGAAGAATGGGCGAAAATCCCCAAATCCAGATGTGCAAAGCTGATACAGACATACCCAAGAAGACTCAAAGCTGTAATTGCTGCTAAAGGCGCTTCTACAAAGTATTGACTCAGAAGGGTGAATACTTAAGTAAACAAGATATTTCAGTTTTTAATGTTTCATACATTTTTGTTACCACTAAAAATATTTTTGCCCCTTTAAATTGTTTCATATGCTGTGTGAATCAAGGGGGAAAAAATAATTTTAATACATTAAACATTCTGGTAGTAACACATCAAAATGTGACAAAATCCAAGGGGGGGGGGGTGAATACTTTCTGAAGGCACTGTATACTCTGACAGAGGAGGAGATAGGTGACCTCACACAAAGGTGTTGTTAAATACAGTTTTCTTTAAGGAATATTCTGTTTTACTTCACAGAGACACTTCTATCTAGACTCTGGCAAAGAAACATCTGTGAGCACTTTAAGCAGGTATTTAGGTAGACAAACAAATCTAAGTACTGTAGTAAAAATTGCACTGTTAAAACCAGTTTTGTTTAAGTGATTTGTATGTTTTGTGATAATAGTTCTGTATTTTATGTGTTTCATATTTTTTATCTATTTTAGTAAAACTATTTTTAGAGCTTACTTGGTCTTTTTTTGATTTCTTTTCTTTACAAGTAGAGTATATATGGTTAAAGCAGACACTATACATAAGCTTGAATAGTGATACCAAACTGGAAAAAGGTAAGCGTTTTAAATCTGAGATCTTTTGTTACAGTTTTTAAGGGTTCATTTCTGTACACCTGGTTAGGTGCCTGTAGGCAAAGATATCTGGCCCTCCGAAGACAGAATTATCTGAGCCTGTGCACTGGGTATGCTAGCAAGAGGTTCACAGTTTAAATCCCTCCAAGACTTGAGACCAAAGGTTGACTTGAACCCACAAAAACAGACAAGAGGGTTACCTTGTTCTGTTAACTGTTCACAAGACTGCGCTCGGAGGCTGGCACTTTAGGAGTAGAGGGCTGACCTGCTGAGTGGGTTTGTGACATGGGGTACCTCAGGGATCAGTCCTAGCGTCAGTCCTCTTCAATATCTTCATCAGTGACATTGCAGATGGACTGGACAGTACGGTTTGTCTGTCTGCAGATGACACCAAGATCTGCAAATGAGCAGATGATACAGATGGGGTGGGCAGAATGAGAAGAGATCTGGATAAACTGGCAAAATAGTCAGAAGAGTGGCACCTGGGATTTAATGCAAGGAAGTGCAAGATCATGCACATAGGGAAGAGAAACCCTAAAGCCACCTATAGGCTGGGAGGGGAGTTGCTGGCAGTCACAAGGGAAGAAAGAGACTTGGGCATCATCATCAAAGATGATCTGAAATCATCCAAGCAGACCACTAAAGCAGTAGGTAAGGCTAGGGGGATGCTGGGGTGTATTAGTAGGGGTATCACAAGTCATAAGAGGGAGGTAATAATCCCTCTTTACAAAACTCTGATTAAGCCCAATCTGGAGTACTGCGCGCAATACTGGAGACCGCAGCTCACGAGGATATTAACCAAATTGAGGCAGTCCAGAGAAGGGCAACCAAAATTGTGCAGGGACTGCATCAAAAAACATACAAGGACAGATTAACGGAGCTCAATATGTATACCCTAGAGCAAAGGAGGTTGAGAGGTGATATGATCGAAACATTCAAACACTAACAAGGTGAAAGATTCCAACATGTTTCAATACAAGAAAAATAGCAGGACAAGAGGACACAGCATGAGATTAGAGGGAGGCTGACTAAGGGGTAATGTGAGGAAGTTCTTTTTCACAGAAAGGGTGGTGGATGCATGGAATGGCCTACCTCAGGAAGTGGTGAATATGAATACAGTGCAGGGCTTCAAACAGGCATGGGATAGGCATAAGGGAGCAATACAGATGCATAAGACTAGATAGGCCATTGACAGAGCAAAGGCCAATGGCACATTCATAAGATAGAAAAAGAAATGGGCAGACTGGATGGGACTTGCCGTCCTTATCTGCCATCAACTTCTATGTTTCTATGTAGATAAGGCAGCAAAGTCCCAATCAGAATGCAAATATCCCACGACAGAACTATACAGACCAGGAGATCAACCAAGTCACAGTCGATAGCAGTTTCTTTTTAAAATGTTGCTATTTAAAGCAGAAGAATGCAGTGTTTTATTTTAGACAGTAGCAACTTAGAGAGAGAAGAGAGTAGAGTGAGGCAGGATATTTATTTATTCGCTTTTGGTAACCGGGAAAGTGCACTAGGCAAACAAACCTGCCTGTTTTCAGACACGACCCGGGAGAGTACAACAGAACATACAGCAGTGACAACAATAAAGAAAATGAGCAGTAAATGCATTTACATCAACCGAGTCAGTTACATCAAATTAGAACAGCATCTAGCAAACATCAAGAATAGTGAAGATGGGGTGGAAATACAAGTACTTGCATCGTAGCACATATGACAGAGACCTACAAATACCTCACAGGGGTAAATAGGGTACAGGAGGAGAGGATTTTTCAGAGGAAAAGATGCACGAGAACAAGGGGACATACAATTAAACTGGAAGGCAGTAAATTTGAGAGAGATGTGAGGACGTACTTCTTCACTGAAAGAGTGGTGGCTGCCAGGAACAGTCTTCCAGTGGAGGTGGTGGGCGTGAAAATGGTTATGAGCTTCAACATGCATGAGGTAGATGCAAAGAAATATTTTTTTTTATTTATTTATTGAAATGTTTCACCAGGAGGACACACTGAACAAGTTGCTCATCCCATGGTGCAACCGGGGGGTGGGGTTACATAGGGTTGTGAAGAATGATCAGTTACAATAGTATGTGGGTAGTACAAACAATACAACATTGTAACATTGTGCAACAGTTGGAACACTAGGTATTGTACAATAAACAGTAGTGGAACATTGGGTAAATTACAATACATGTCCAAAAATCATACAAAACATATAAATGTACAAAACAGCAATAATGCGACTGAACCATTTATAGTGCATGAGTACCAGCAGCAGGCTCAAGGTAGTATGCAAGTGCTGTTGGAGTAAAAAGGATGGGGTTAGGTTGTGCACACTGGTGACCCAGAAGGGCAGGTGGAGAAGAGAGGGGAGAGAGGCAAGAAACTGAATGTGAGGAGAAGGGGTAGCCATTTCCTGATTTCCCCCTTCAGAATGTTGAGAACCCTGCTGGGGGGGGGGGTCATGACAGGAAGGCAGAAACTGGGGATAGGTATTAAGGTGCAGGAACAGCAGAGGGGAAGGTAACTGTGTAGGGCAGAGGTAAGGGAGTAGTTGGAGGAGTGTTGCATTTCAGAGTGAAGGGATAATTCCAGATTTTAGGGAAGCAATGGGTGAAACCAGTCTGACTGATGAGGGTGGAGTGGCGAGGGACCGTCAAGGTGCGGGCGTCATTTGATCTGAGAGAGTGGGTGTGGGGAGGTGGAGTGGAGAGAGAGGATGAGAAATAGGAGGGAAGCCCACAAACCAGAATTTGGAGGTTAGTCTGGCACAGTGAGATGTGTCTGTGAGACAGTGGAAGGAAGGTTAGAGAGTGATAGAGTTCACAGTGGTGGGAGTGGGAAGGGAGTCGACAGCAAAGCGGCAGAAGGTGTTTAAGAGAGTGTCCAACTTGGTCAGGGAAGATTTGGGAGCAGCACCATAGACTACGTCACAGTAGTCAAAGATGGGGAGAAATCATCTTCTGGACAATTTCGCACCTTGCAGTCAGCAGGCTGCAACTATGATTCCTGTACAGAGCACCAAGCTTGTGGTGCAGTTTCTTCAGGATAGCATCGATATGGACAGAGAAGTTGAGGTGCTGGTCCAGCCAAACTCTCGTAGGGCCGGGAGCCTAGAGAGTCGCTGCCTAGTGCCAAAGGCCATTGAGACGGTCTTCTTAGCGTTTAGAAAAAGCTGGTGAGAAGCAAACCAGAGCTGAACTTAGTCATGCTGTAAGCTGGTTTGCACAGCAGCAGGGTTTTTGCCGGAACTGTACAAAACAGTATTGTCAGCGTACATGTGGATAGAAGAGGATGAGCAGGCTGTGGGAAGATCATTAAGGAAAATGGAGAAGAGTAGGAGATCAAGCGCTGAGCCCTGAGGGACACCAGTGTTGATGGGGAGTGGAGGGGAGATGGAATCAAGGATTCTCACCAACTGGGTCCTGCCAATGAGGTAGGATTTACACCAGTTGGTGGCTGACAGAGCGAGGCCAGCTGAGAAGAGTGAATCAAGAAGCAGGGGATGGGAAACAGTGTTGAAAGCTTTGGCTAGGTCGAAAAAGATGGCCGAGGTGATCAGGCCATCGTCCATCCCCAAGGATGGAGTCAGGAAGCCTGAGGAGGGAGGAGGTTGTCAAGTGGTTCTTCCGAAAACCAGATTGGAAGGGGGTGAAGGAGGAATCAGAGAGGAAGGGTGATAGTTCAGAGAGAACTAAATGTTCTTGAAGTTTGGCAGGGGTAGGAAAGAGGAAAATGGGATGATAGTTGTCAGGGGTGGATGTGTCACCACCCTTGGGGAGAGGAAGGACTACAGTGTTTCCAGGATGAGGGTACTTAGGCAGAAATAAAGGACAGGTTAAGGATTAGGGAGATAGAATAAGCAATTACAGGAGTAGAAAGGTAGAGAAGTTTAGGATCGAGCTCATCTGGTGAGGAGCCTTTAGAGGGGTTGAGGGATAGGAGAGCATTGAGAGCTTCATCAGAGGAGACAGTAGAAAAGGAAAATGGGGGAGGGGTAGGCACCGGCTGAGGCGAAGGGCTGAAGTTAGTAGGTGGCAATGGGGAGAGGGAATTTAGAAGAGACGTGGCACACGAGGTGTACTAGGCATTAAATTCACTGGCCACAGAGCCAGGGTCGGAAACTAGGGAGTTATTTATTTTGAGAACTGGAAGGGGAAGGGGAGAGAATAGGGCATGAACTACCCTCCAGAATTTAGATGGAGACTTAGTGTTGGTCAGGAATGAGGAGTTGAAATAATCAGACTTAGCCAGTCTAGTAACTTTAGTACATGAATTGCATAGCATTCTGCACTTGGCGCAGTCATTTGGATGTTTAGTAGATTTGTGTTTTCTCCAGGCCCGATCACGCTCCCTGAAGCAGGCCAGTAGTTTGGGGGTGATCCAGGGGAGGTGAAGCCCACGGACTCTGGTCCATCTGAAAGGAGCAAATGCATTCCAGGTGTCAATGAATTTATCCTTAAAATAGTCAAGTGCTTGGTCGACAGAAATGGCAGTGGAGAGGGGGGCCCAGTCGGAGAAAGTGAGTGCAGAGCAGATTGGGGTAAGGTCTAAGGATTTAAAGGACCGGAGCTGTATGATTTTAAGGGGAGGTTTGGGGCGATAAACCTGACGTACAATGAAAATGGGGTTGTGGTCACTAAGTGCATCCGGGAGGAGACCAGATTTAATGATGCGGTGCGGGTGGGTTGTGAGTGCCCAGTCAAGCAGGGTGAGGTTTTGTGCTTAGGGATTAGGGTGCATGGGCTCAAGCATAAGTTTCTTAGTAGAAAGCGAGGGGGGGGGGGGAAGAGAGCCAGAGATCACATAGGGGCTGCAGAGACAGTATTGGCAGGGGAAAAAATGGGCAGACTGGGTGGGCCAAGTGGTCCTAATCTGCTATAAAATTCGGTAGTCCATTAATGTGCTGAAGGAATGTTGTTGGGGCAACAATGTCACATGCATCGTGTGAGACTTGGGTTTCTTGCCATCCGGCACTGTTGCCAATCTCTGGGTCGCCCTTCTTACCACCAGGGTGCTACCTGAGGAGTTAGTTATACAACTATGGGGGAGCCTCAAGATCACCGCTGGCACTCCAACTTCCAGACAGCAGGTTGTTGGAGTGCTCTGGCCAGTGTCGACCAAGTGCCAGCGACATAATGTACGTCAGCAACCTGGTTGTCACTCCTGCATGGGTGAACTATAAAATTCTGTGTTTCAGCGTTTCTAAATTTTAATTGCAAATTGAGTTATTTTTATCAATAGACACCAAAGACTAGGAATTCACTGTGAATCAGTTGTCCGATGAAGCATCACTGTTGAGGACACGAAGTGCCGGGGTTAGTGTTGTGCTCTATTCTGAGTAATAAACTCTTTGGTTGATTATCCCACCCCAAGTATGTGCCTTTTGTTTTGGTTTTAGTTCCCAATTACCAGCAACAACCAGTCATCATTTTGTGTCTTTAGCACAAGCAAACCGTTGCCCTGAAAAGGGTTTTTTTTTGGGGTATTGGGCATTCAGTAAACTCGGAGTCAGCATACTGAAAAGGAACTCTGCCAGAAGAATAGTGTATAGGAGCCATAAAAAAACCAAATGATGGAGCTTCCCACTGGCCGGCTTTCCTCCTTCAGGGAAGAGAGAGACTCCGTTCTCTGCTGCTTGTCTGCCGCTCAGGGGAGGCTACGTGGCAGCACATGTGGAAGCTGCCTCAGGTGGTGGGGACCGCTGCAGGTGCCAATCTGTGCTACGTACAACTATATATGCACATTCCACGTCATTGCACTCTAGCAGTCCCTGGATACGTAAACAGGTGGAAAACTACTGTTGTGTCAGAATGGTGACTGGCCCCTTACAAGCCCCACACCATTCACCAGGCACCCACTCCATGACTGGATTTTGCTCCCACTGGGGGAAACGTGCTCCCTGGAGGGCCCCCACCATGGGGGCAAACAACAGGGTTACTTGGAGGTTGGGGTAAATGTGACAGGGCAAGCCCCATCTAATGGCCATGCGTGAGACATCTGGAACCCCACCCTCAATCTACTTTTCAGACTGTTACTTTCATTTATTTAGACTTTTCTGGGTTTTTTCTAACTCTCTCATTTTCACTGTCAGGGTGGCCAACCTGACAGAAGCCTCTCTTCCCTTTACTATCCTTTTATCTGATCCCTCCCTTAAAAGTTCTGTTGGACAGAAAACTAACAGAACGGAAATACAGTGCACGAGTGCTTTAAATGCTTGACTAAAAAGAATACGATTAAAGTGCCCAGACAGAAAGATAAAGTGCATAAGGTGCCTTACTATATAAAATTATCAAAGTGCTGCTCAATACCAAATACTAGAAAGAATATGCATTTGCACACTTTTCTCTAAATGCCTATAATCCACTTCTATGATTATTTATGATAGAGAAAGCCGTCCCGCTGCACCCGCCATTGGACAGATATCTTATAGTGAAAGCCCTTAGTATGTTTACCAATATAATAATATTGGTTTTATCATTACTCTTCTACGGTAACCTGACCTCCCAACTGTTGCTATTTTTAACCCCCAATAGACTCTGATGGCTCTGCAATACTCTATTGTTGCCTGCTTTCTGTGTTACTGTACTATGTGTACTGTTCCGTAAGTGTATTATGACATGGAACCTGTGTAAAAGAGCCACTGCCTCAAAGGTGTCAATCCAAAAATTAAATAAATTTGGTATACAGGGCTGCTACAAGGACTTATACAGACTGCAGTCACTTTCTTTGAGGCTACAAACCCTGTTGGTTAGTGACATAGCAATAGGAGGACAGAATTGCGCCCTGACAATGACGCTGACTGGGGTACACTGTATACACAGTCAAAATAGGATGCAGCCTTGTATAGTACATATTCTTAAGCTTAGCAGGCTGTTTGTGACGGTCTTACTGCCATTAGGGTCTGTGTGAGTACTGTGCTAAACATTTTAGAAAATGTCAAATACAGTTGCATTTTAAGGTTATATACTCTCTAGCAGTCTGTTTATAAAGTTATTTGGGTCTCAGGCTGCTGCCTGTTAACATGCGGTATCCAGGCATATAGTAAGTAAAGAAAAAAATGTAAATAACCAAAGGGAATCACAGCACAGTTTATTCCCCACCCCCTTTCTAAAGAGTTTTTATTTTGTTCCTTTTCCCTGCCCTATAGTGCTTCCTATGTTTTTATAAAAAGAAGAGAGCCTCGCACTCTATGTGGCTCTTGATGAGTAATTATAGAAGATCGCATTTACTCGGCCTAGAAGCTGTTGCAGCCCTCTGAGACTGTAAGTTCCTAATTTAGCATAGGATGGCCAGCCTCAGTCTGACCAGATTTATATGACTGACAACAGGGTTGTCACTACGAACTGGTGCAGGTCCGAAGGAGGGGCCACAGAATATTCGCATATGTATTAATGAGTCCCTTATTTTTCAGTAACAGTATTTTTACACTGTGAGACCCTACCTGTTATATTATGTTTTATGTTATTCTATATATGTGATGCATAATCTTAGAATTTCCTTTCTGTTGACCAACTAGAGATGCTAATTGGTTTTTAAGGGGCAGATTCATGGACCATGGGGAGGGTATAAAAAGCCCATAGGAGCAGGGGGAAGTTGGATTCTCTCAGTTGCTATCTGTCCTGACAGAGGAAGGATTGTAGCCCGCGCTTGGCTCCAGAAGAGGTCAGCTGGATGCTGGCTGTGAAAGGTGAAAGACCTCCTGATAGTGTGCAGTTTTCACACCGTTCGTTGATTCAACATACGCTGAAGTAAAGCCTCAGAAACTGAAGGGAAACAGTTGTCTGATTTGTTTAAAGAAACCTTTTTCTTTTGTTTTCTGTATATTTTGTTTCACCTAGTTTTAAATAAAATGACAAATGCATCCCTGTGTTTTTTATGCACCTGATTTGTCTGTCGTGTTGTGTGTTATCCTAATCCCAACCCCGATACAGTAAACGCCAGTGAGGGAGCTGAAGAGCTGGTCAGATGTGGGCCACCTGGCAAAGCTGGAGTAAAAATAATAATCTCCCAGGATATGCATTAGTAGTTTTCTGAACAGTGTTCAACTTGCCCCCCACCCCCTGAATTATCTCCAGCTGAATCTGGACCTCCTTACCTGCTCTGAGTTACAGGGAAACTACAGTCAAAATTTACAAAAAGGTATGCTGTGCAGAGTGTTTAGATTTGCGTGGGTAGCCCTCCTTTCCTTTTTTTTGCCGTATTTTTTTTCTAAACTTACCTACTTGTTTTGTGGTCCAAGGGGATCTCCACAATTGTACTGTATCTTTATTGCCTTTCCTTTTCCCATGATGCCTCCTGTCCCATGTGACTGTGATGCTTTGGAGACAATTACTGCAGCGAGTTCTCACTTGGTCTATTCTTTTATGTACCTCTCTCCTTAGCCAACAAGCACTAATTAAGGCTATATTCACAATAATTGAGCAGGCTACTCTTTAAGGAAGAAATTAGGGTCTTCATTGTTTATAACATTTTGAATTTATTTACTTAAAATTACTAACCGAGAGAGATGCACTGAGTTGAGATTCGTTTCCAGGTGCAACCCAGGGGAAAGGGGACAGGCAGAATTACAAACAAAATACAGCCAGTAGGTGATGTGGTTACAACAACGAGGATGACATAAAGAGCATAAGCTGAATGCAGTACAGACAGAATGGTAAAACATTGTATATGGAGAACAAATGAATTAGCATACAAATCGTCTGTGCAGAGTGGGCAAACTCACAGTGAGCTGGTGCTGAAAGTAGGAGTCAAAACAGGTTGATAAACTTCAGCGAGGTTGACGGAACTATGAGGTTTATGGAGAGGGAGAGGTCATAAGCCAGGCATGGGGAAGGAAGGGGTCAGGAAGAGAGTTGACAGAAGCAAGGGGAAGGGGGAGGAGCTTTAGCCGAGAACAAAATGTATGGTAGCTGAGGGGTGAAAAACGGACAAGGAGGCTGTAGGACTGCTACAGTAATACAGTATCCAATGGATGAGATTTGAGACTGAATTAACCCTGTCAGCAAGGGGCAGTAGAGGGATTAGTGTGGGGGGGGGGAAACAGGAATCTGAGTAAATAGGGGCCTAACAGTTGTAGTAGAGTACACAAACCGGGAGTAAGAGCTCATAACATAAGATGGGGGCAGATGCCGCTTGTCAATAGGGCGGGCATCTTTGGATGGGTAGTGGGGCGTACAGGGTGTGGGTCCGCCATGATCCTGAACTGGGCTTGGAGGATTGGGGTTGTATGGTCTGTATAATACAACTGGCTAGTTTGAGGGAGAACTGCTGAGGCTAGGAGGAGTCTACGTGGCAGGGCAGATGAGTATGGTAGGCATCCTGGCTGGGAGGGGGAATAGGGGATGGCAAGGGGGATGGGGAAGAACAACTAGGGACTGAAACCGACCTCAGTATCAGAGGCACTAGCAGAAAAGAGAGGAGAAGGGGTGCCCAAGACGAGGGGTGCCTCCTGATGGGGAGGAAGAGACCACGAGGAGTACCAGGGAGAGAGCAGATGGCTGCAGGGAGGGACCAGAGGTGGGACCAAGGGGGCAATGGAGGAACAAGTAGGAGGGGGGGAAACAGATAGGGGGAAGAGATGAAGGAGGGGTTTTGACTAGGAATAGATTTGAGCCTCTGCTATGGAAGATGGGGGAAGGGAGTAGGAACATACTGAGTGGGGAGGAAAAGCGGGGCATGAGAGGGATGGCAACAGGTAGGGGAAGAGATAGCGAGAACAAAAGGGTAGAAGGGTGGCTAGTAAGGAAGGAAGAAGGGGCAACTGGAGGAGAGAAGGCTACGGGAAGGGAGAAGGATGGGAGGGGCATCACTATCGGGGTAGAAGGGAATCGGAGTTGTAAATCGACAACAATGGGGATAGGAGAGGGGTTGGAAATCAGCAGGGGAGGAGGGGAGGTCGACATGTGAAGCCTAGTAGGAAGTAGTCAGGCTGGGAAGGGGTTAAAGGGAGATGGGAGGAATAAGGCAGAGAAAAGGGGTGAGGCGGAAGTAGGGGGTGCAGATACAGAAGTCACAAAGGGTGCTGCTGGCAGGGATAAGGGGCCGGGAAGAATGAATACTGGGGTGGTGGATGGGGCATTAGAAGGGAAAGGGGGTAAGGGATGGGGGGTACTCGTCCTGGGGGATTCTATACTGAAAGGGGTGAGATGGGGTGGAAGGTGGGGAAGGCACAGATGTATTTAGGTTGCAGCTATCCCCAGATTTACTGCAGGAGAGGCAGGGCAGGCAATGCTCAAGTGTGCAGCGAGGGGGAGGAAGAAATCTCATTTAGTGTTGCATGTGGGTAGAAACGCCTTGGTGGGGGAGACTGTGGAAGTAGTGAGCGGGAGTTTAGAGTAGTTGGGCAGGCAGTGTGAGGGGGTGGGAGTCGGTGGCATTCTCTGAGGTACTCCCGGTACCATGTTCAAGCACGGGGAGGAAGGGTAGGATCAAGGAGTTCAACGAGTGGCTGAGGGATTGGTGCCACACCAAAAATTATGGGTTAGTGACTAACTGGGATAGGGTCTGGGGGAATAGTGACTTGTACGCAGGGGACAGGCTACGCTTGAGCAGGGAGGTGAGGGGAGTATTAAAGGTGGGATTAGAGGGGTATATCTATACTAAGGTGGATTTAAACTAGGTGGGGGGGGCAAAAGACTGAGGTTGGTAAAAAGGTCCAGACAGGGGAGCCTAATGAGCTCACCCCCCCCCCAGATATAAAGGCAGAGGCGTAGTAACCACAGGAGGGGGCGGGCAGAGTGGTCCGAGTGTAATACAGACGGCACCACCACCCGGTAAGAATAAGGAGGAGAAAGGGTGCTGACTACATGGGGGAGGGACACAGGCCAAGGAGGAGAGTGAAGAGAAGGAGGAGTACGGGTGGAAGGTGGTCTCTCTCAATGCAAGAAGCCTGGGGAACAAAACTGCAGAGCTTCAGGCGTGCCTTTCAGAGGGAAAGGTGAACACTGCTGCAGTGATAGAGACTTGGGCCACAAAGTACCATGATTGTGACTTGGCAATCCTGGGATACAGGATATACAGGAGGGACTGAGGGGTTGCACTCTATGTGAGGGAAGGGATCAAATGCATAAGGGACAAGAGGGAAGAGAAGAGAAGAGAGGAGAGGACAGAGGCGCATTGGGTGCAGCTCCTGGATTCCAAGGGCAGAAAGCTGAGGCTGGGAGTGGTGTACAGGCCACCAGCCCAATCCGGGCAACTGGATGGGGAGTTCGCAGAGCAGATAAGGAGGATGTGTAGAAGGGGGAGTGTGATGATAGTAGGGGATTTTAACCTACCAGGGGTTGACTGGGGCACCCCGGCCACTAGCAGTACCAGGGAGCAGGTGCTCCTCGATGCATTTGTGGTCGCAGATTCTCATTACTGTATATACTTTACCTTAAATTCTATATATTCAATAACCACACCCAATGGTTATTCCAATAAACTCAGTTTATTGTCTGTACACACATGTGTGGGAGCCTCGGCTAAAGGCAAGAGCTCCTCGAACAAAGGTTTACACAGTATTTTATAACACTCTCTCATTTTGGAAAAACATCAACATTTCAGTATTAGCCAATCAAAGTTCTCAGCAATGTAACAGAAGAAAACACATTGAAGCATTAGGCATTTTCCACTGGCTTATTTCATCACTGCTTGATACTTATGCCTGGGTCAAGCTGACCTAATAGAAACAATGAGCTTCACTCACCCATGGTACTGTACAGCTTGATTTTAATGCATCTACATGTTCTTATCTCTGCTTCTTGCCCAACCCTGCCCAAGCTTGCTATCCAGGCTGGTACCATCAGTTCTGTTCAGCTTTATCTAAACTGCTATTTTTCACAACTTTAAGTAACTGGTTTCAGCCAGCATGAGCTATTGCCTTTGCTTGCCTTGCAATTCTTACAAACTTATAATGACCCTTAGCTTTACTCAGACCTGGCTATATTCAACTACACTAGCAGCTTATATGTTATAATCATAATATATATATATATATATATATATATATATATATATATATATATATATATATATATTGTAACACACTTTACTTTTTATGTATGCATGAATCCACTTCATATGTATGCATAAAAGAAAGATATATAAAAAGAAATTCCTCCACACTCCCCCCTTTTGATACTCTGTATCAACTAACCACCCCCCTTTTTATTTATATGATTTAAAACTGGTTCCCAGCATACAGATAGTTAAGGCATGGAGTTACAGATGGAACACAATGGTGAGTTTGTAAAACATAATACAGAATTGAGGGATGTCAACACCACAATTGAAATATGTGAAAAATGCTAACATGTGACACCACATATACACAATATAACATAACAATTTTGTTGATGAAAAGAGTTAATGGAATTCACTTTGAGAGTGAATAAGGTAGATGCTACCTTGTGTTGAGGTGTGGCACACCCTTGGAGCTTGATTGAAGAATCTATTGATAATGTCTCTTGACAGATAAGTCCTTATAAAACATAACAGTCCATAAAGTTAACAGTCCATAAAGTTCATATAAGTATCCACAGGTTGATGTAGTTACAGTACAGATGAAATGTCATTTGCAGAATGGTGGTAACCCCACAAAGCATATGGGGCAATGCAGACAGTAATTTAAAAACAAAACACCAGCATAGTAGAAAAGTCAATGTTCATTTTGCTGGCTGGCTGATTAGTAGACACACTGGTCAGGGGTGCATTTGTTTTGTCGTAGTTGATTACACCCCAGCATAAAGATTAACAATCCATAAAAGGTAACAATTGACAATAAACCATTAAGAACACAGTCCATAACAGAGCAATAGGGTTGTAGAAAGTACCAGCCATGTTTGGAACAAGCAGCAGCGAAGAAAATGGATGTATTGCTTGAAGGTCAATTAAAGCAGAATCTTCTCGCTGGAGTTGGGGAGTGCCCCTTCCCCAGACTTAACTTCATAGTAAGCAGAAACAATAAGCTTGATTGCAGAGTCTGAACTGACTGGACCTTCTTCAGTTGATTTAAAGTTCTACAAATAGGTGTAATTTCGCTGAAAACATTACACTTGCAGATGTTACTGCTGTTGAAGCGGGAGATCTTGTGTGCCACACGTGTAGAAACCTGCAAACTTGCAAAGTGTGTTAGACACTGAGTTAAAACACATAAATAACAATTTTTAAACCATTTACTTTTGTTTGTAAAAGAGTGGTGTGACAGAGCCTAAATTCTGGCAATTAGAAAATAAAAAATAAAATGGGACATTAACCGCGACACCTGGGGTGCAGGCCGAGGTTCAATTATACCATTTGACCATCTGTAAATCATGACAATGTTATGGTTACCTCCTGCTTTTAAATCACAGCAGTTATGACAGTGATGAACATTATTTCCTTGTCTGTTGCAAGCAGGCCTGACGGAGACCTGAGTTATAAAATCCTGTAATGTTACAATACATAGATACATAGACAGTGTCAGCAGATAAGGGCCTATGGCCCACCCAGTTGCCCATTTGAGCTTGTAAGTTTAGTTTGTTTTCCCTTACCCTGACCTCTAGAATTCCTTTATGTCTATCCCATGCATTTTAAATCCTGTGATTGTTTTAGCCCCCACCACTTCTCTGGCAGGGTGTTCCACTTGTCCACCACCTGTTCTGTGAAGAAATTCTTTTTCATGTTTCCTCTGAATTGTCCTCCCTCCAACTTCATCCCATGCCCTTTAGTCCTGGAACATCTTTTTCGCTTAAAAATAGTGTTTTCCTGCACTCTGTTTCTCCCCGTAAGATACTCGCACGTCTCTCATCATATCCCCTCTCTCCCTCCTCTCCCCCAGGGAGCGCATGCCCAGCTCCCTCAACCTGTCTTCACAGGACCTGTGATGCAATCCATTTCTGCACCACTCTCACCCCCCGCACTCCCCCCAGACCCATCACCCCTCCTCCTCAGCAAAGACTGAGCAGAAACACCCGTCCAATAGTCAGCTCCACTGTTGTCATCCCCAACGCACCCCATCCTCCCCTTCAGTCTCACCACCTCCCTCCGCCTTTTCCCTTTTTTTTTACCTATGCACCTGTAAAAGGTCCCGTCCCCTCTAACCACTGACCCTGCAACGTGTTCCCCTGTCTGAGCCCTGGCCTCCCTTACTGACTTTCCTGCCTCCCTTTGTTTCTCCTGGTACTTCTCCCTATCCCCTTCTGCCTGTGTCTTTTTGTATTGCCTGAATGCTATCTTTTTGGCTTTCACTTTCTTTGCTACCTCTTTGGAAAACCATAATGGTCTCCTCTTCCTTTTTTTCTTGCTAACCTGCTTAATGCAGTTACACGCTTTAAACATATTGTTCATAACAATATGCCTTTACACAATGCAATTAGTGGACAATACATATGTTGTTGGCCTATGCCAATTTAATAACAGTGCCTATTGCACCTGTGACACGTGAAAAGGTCTACCTTTTTTACCCTGTATAGTGACATACTTTAAAGTACTGAGTGAGATAAGGCTTGAAGCATAGGTTTGGGGTACAATCTAAATTGTGCATATTATAATTGTTAAAATTGAAAATGACAAAACTTGGATAGAGTGCACTTATTTTTTAGGGGTACCTGTGAGTAATAAGACAAACGGAGCATTAATTTTACTTTTGGTTTTGCTTTGGAACATATTGTGTAGAGGTGGGTCAGCAATGCTGGCCCCAGTATTTAGGTTTGGTTAAGAGCATTTAAAACGTTATACATGTGGAGAACTTTTCTGAATACACACATGATACAGTGTAGCAAGATGTATATCAAAACATTAACATAAACGTGAAACATTAGTGTTTGCAATAAAACAATTTTAGTATTGAGCATAATGCATAACATACATTTTAAACAATAAATATAAACTGTAAACTTAGCTTAGAGTCCAGAAATGTTAGAGTACTGTGAATTTACTGGTTGAAAAAAAAAATGCATTCATTGCTGTAAGGCAATGACAAAAGTTGCTTTGCATTTGTTTTAACAGGATAAGAATGCTGAAAAGACAATCAAAAGAATGAATATGTGGACATACATACACAACTCTACTCTCCAGCGTAACTGATTATTTGCTGAGGGCAGAAACCTTGTACCAATAATAGGTGTGAGATTTAACTGTTTGCACTAGAAAAACAGAAGGGCTTGGGCTGGGTTATGCTGTTAAAATACCTTGGTCTTTTAAAACCTGTAAATAAGAAACAATTATTGGCAAATACATATTTTCCTTATTTACCCTCTAGGGGAACAGTGATGTACCTGCAACCTTTGTGGGTATTACACTGGAAGGGATAGAGGAAGGGTAGCTTACCCTCCCCCAAGCTCCTACTGGTGGAAGAGACAGCTCAAGTGAGACAGCTCAATACTGTAGCAATAAAAGGTTAGCTGTGGATGATGACATGATCCCCACCTACTACACTTTAAATTATAACAAGATAAATATTACAATTAGTTTAGTAAGTTTCATACCTTACTATAAAGATGGGGAACTTCTTTTTCTCTAGAAGAAAGAGAAGAAACACAGACAAACAACAAAACAAACACACACCAGTTTAAAATAAAACAAGATTATTTCCATAGGATAAAAGAAGCAAGTCCCTGGTTCCCTTTATCCTAAGCATGACAAAATGTCAGCTGAGTTTATAAAAATCCAGATTGATGGTAATACCGCACGACGTTATCTCTTAGAATGCATTTTAAAAGACAAAAAATGATTACACCATGGTCACACAAAAAACAAAACCATTGTTTTTAACTGTAGATGGTAAACTCTCAAAAACAGCTGTAATAGTCCTTTTTCAAAAGCGCATTGTACATATATATAATAAAATATGGGAGATGATGAATAATTCTCCCTTCCAGCTGGAGTATTGCCTGTGTTGGCTGCAAGTCAGAAGCCATGAGAGGAGAAGAAAAGTTTGTTCCTCTTCACTTAGAATACTAGTTTTGCAACAAAAGTCAAATTACATGGTTCACTCTTGGTGTGCTTCATGAAAACATACATTTTGTGTGAAAAGTTGTGCTTTAGGTATGGAATACACATCAAGTTTGAACTGGTAGTAACATAAAATGTTGAAACACAAGAAGGTCAAATAACGTGCAAAAGGTCACAGTGTGCATGCAAGGGTCGTTCAAACCCAGTTATTTTTGTAGTGTCCTTGAACACTACTGATATTAAATATCTTTACAATAAAACTGCTGGCCAAGACAGTACACACACATACATACACAAAAGAAATACTTAACACAAAATAAGACTGACATTGTTTTACACCAATTTGTTGAGGTAATGCCCATAGTTTTATTAGAAAACTGTACGTGTTTTAGATATATGTGCTGCCTCCTGCCTGTCTTGTAACACTGACAATTTTAAACCAACACATTTATACATATCGCCGTACAAATCTTTCCAGAACAAAACACTTTTTAAACACATTCTAATAACTCTTTCAACACCTTTAAAACACAACACAACGTACATCTGTAAGTGAACACATCTTGTATAACATGGTTACACCTTTGACGATAGCCAAAATATGGCACTTTGCCATTTTGCAAAAGTTTCTGGTTTTAACTAGAAGTATGATAAAGCCATTTATAGCTGTTAACACATTACATTTTCACCTAGCAGTGGCTTGGCACATTGCTTGCAAACTACAAATTCTGCACATTGCAATCTATGACGTCATATCTCTTCACCTTCAACACTACCTGCTTCACCCAACAACTACATACAAAAGTTCTTCACTGACCCTATCTAGGCAGCACAAATGTTCCATTAAAAATAAAGCCAATTAAAACAGTCAGCTATGAGGCAAAGAAACTTTTTTTCTTTTTTTTTTTTTTCCTGTAACATGTTGTGCACTGAAGGAGTCAATCCTATCTCGCAACCTTGACAACAGAACATAATTACAGAACACAGATATAAGCTAGATGCACAAGAAATACGGAGCATTACCTTGTTTAGTATATGTCTTACAGAAATAAAACAGACAGACATAAAACAACTTTGAATAAAAAAATTCAGACTTACCTGGTGCCAAGGTATTTTCTTCTTCTTTCCGATACACAAGTCTGAGTAAGAAAAACTGACTGCAGGACCTTCATGATAATTTCCAAACACTGCAGCTATTAACCCTTTCAAATGTTTGTTTGGCTATTTTAGTAACTCAAACCAAGTCTTTTTCCAGAGCTCTGGTTTGCAGTTTAAAACACAACAAAAAAAAAAATCTCTAACAGTACTAGGTTGAGATCCATCTGGAGAGGTCCCCATATTTCCCACTGTAGTCCCTAAAAGGCGCCTTGACCAAACTCGGAGTGCCCAACACTCCTATATTTCTTACGGGTGTCCCCTGACGCCGAAAGTGCCCCTTAGTCTCCCTTACTTTTTTGCGGGCGCCCCTGACGCCGAGTGCCCCTTTAGCACTCGAGTGCCCCCTTAGCACCTTTACTTTTACGGGCGCCCCTGACGCCGAGTGCCCTTAGCACTCTTGGTGCCACCTTGCACCTAGAAACAGTAACTGATGACTGTCACTGCCTCCCAAGGCGCCACACGTATGGTGGGACTTAAACCTCCGGGGCCACCTTCCCTGAGGCTGGACTTGGCAGTCCGATCACAGTGTGACACGGAGAAGTGAAGCCATCCTGCCGACTACGCAAAAACTGTGGTCGCAGATTCTCATTACTGTATATACTTTACCTTAAATTTATATATTCAATAACCACACCTAATGGTTATTCCAATAAACTCAGTTTATTGTCTGTACACACATGTGTGGAGCCTCGCTAAAGGCAAGAGCTTCGAACAAAGGTTTACACAGTATTTTATAACACTCTCTCATTTTGGAAAACATCAACATTTCAGTATTAGCCAATCAAAGTTCTCAGCAATGTAACAGAAGAAAACACATTGAAGCATTAGGTATTTTCCACTGGCTTATTTCATCACTGCTTGATACTTATGCCTGGGGTCAAGCTGACCTATTAGAAACAATGAGCTTCACTCACCCATGGTACTGTACAGCTTGATTTTAATGCATCTACATGTTCTTATCTCTGCTTCTTGCCCAACCCTGCCCAAGCTTGCTATCCAGGCTAGTACCATCAGTTCTGTTCAGCTTTATCTAAACTGCTATTTTCACAACTTTAAGTAACTGGTTTCAGCCAGCATGAGCTATTGCCTTTTGCTTGCCTTTGCAATCTTACAAACTTATAATGACCCTTAGCTTCTACTCAGACCTGGCTATATTCAACTACACTAGCAGCTTATATGTTATAATCATAATATATATATATATATATATATATATATATATATATATATGTTGTAACACACTTTACTTTTTATGTATGCATGAATCCACTTCATATGTATGCATAAAAGAAAGATATATAAAAAGAAATTCCTCCACACATTCCAAGACAGCCTTCTGACAACTGGTAAGTGGGACTACGAGGCTTGGTAGCACTCTGGCCCTAGTACTGGCAAATGGGGAGGCAGTGAGGGAGCTAAGGGTGGAGGACCTATTAGCGGCTAGCGACCAGTGTGGCTCATTCTCACGCTGGTCAGGGAGACAGGAGGCACGGGCACCAAGGTGGTGGACTTTAGTAGAGTGGACTTTGGGAGGATGAGAGCAATACTACAAGGGAGACTCCAGGATATAAGGCTGGGGATGGATGCAGAACAAAAGTGGGGAGTCATAAAGACTGGGCTAACAGAGACCACAGTAGCCTGCACCAGGAGTAAGAAGAGCAGAGCCAAGAAACCATGCTGGCTGAACAAGGTAGTGCTGCAAGGGGTGAGGGCAAAGAGGGCTGCATACCGGCAGTACAGAAGAACAGGGACGGGAAAGGCTAAGGAGACTTACGGGAGTTGGTCAAGGGAGGTGACCAGGAGGGTGAAAAAAAGCTAAGGCCTCCAGCGAATTAAGGTTAGCACAGGGCATGAAGGGAGAGAAAAAGGACTTTTTTTTTTTTTTTTTTTTAAAAGGTATGTCAGGGAAAAGAGGAAGTGCAAAGAACATATTGTGAGGATAAAGCGAGGAGGGTATTGGGTGAAAAGGGGAGGAGCAAGCAGAAATTCTAAATGAGTACTTCTGCTCCATTTTCACTTAGGAGAGGGATGGTCCACTACCAGCATGGGCTGGGAGAGTGGGTAAAGGGGGGGAGGAGGTGGTGGACAAAGTGATCACAGGGAGTAGGGTGCTAGAAGGGCTGAGGGCAGTTAAGGTAGACAAGGCACCAGGTCCCAATGGCATCCACCTCAGGGTGCTGAGGGAGACAGCGGAGCTGTTGGCTGAGCCGTTGGCAGATCTGTTCAACACCTCCCTGGAAACGGGGTGTGTGCCCTAGGACTGGAGGGTGGCCCATGTTGTGCCCATACACAAGAGTGGGCCTAGGGAACAGCCAGGAAATTATCGGCTGGTCAGTCTCACGTCCATAGTGGGTAAGCTTATGGAGGCGATACTGAAGGAGAGGCTGGTGGCACTCCTAGAGAGTAACAGCCTCCAAGACGGGCGGCAACACGGGTGCATCTCAAGGAGGTCTTGTCAAACCAGCCTAATAGAGTATTATGACTAGGTGACAAGGGAGTTGGACAGGAGCCATGCAGTACATGTCCTGTACTTAGACTTCAGTAAGGCCTTAGATACAGTGTCTCATGGGAGACTGGGGGGGAAGCAGACGGCAGTGGGATGACAGTCAGTATGGTTTTCTTCCAGGGAGATCATGCCAGACCAACCTTGTTGCGTTTTAAGACTGAGTGATGGCTGCCTTGAACCGACATAGGCTGTGGATGTCCTCGATCTGGACCTCAGCAAGGCATTTGATTCGGTGCCCCAAAATGGCCTCCTAACAAAGCTGTGGGGGATGGTGGTTGGGGGCTACCTGGGATGGCTTATCAGCCCTGCCCCCATCCCCATGGACCTGCGCCTGCCTCTTTTGGAAGCTACCTTACAATAACGCACCCCATTAATTCTCCATGTGGTGGGGTCAGGGGAGGGAGGGCTGTTCCCCAGCCTGAGATACAATCCAGTCTGGACCATGGTGGTCCAGGTGGCAGTGAGGTTCTGCAGATAAATGCTGGGGCCTCCCTAAGCCATTATTTCCATTTCCTACTTTTCTCCCCTCCTCTCTGTGGCTGACTTGAAGGCATGCATGCATAGGCACGCATCTCCAGGCCACAGCTCTCCTTTCTGTGGCGTCGTAACCTGCACTACCACCAGGCCTCCACCTGGTGGTAGTCAAGAGGCCAGACAAGAAACCCTCCCTCTCCAGAAGCAGAGTAGTCCTTCAGATGCTCAATCCTCCCCCGACTAGCCCCCAGTAACCACAGTCCACTTCCAAACTCTGGTCACTAGTGTGCCCAAGGGGCCATGGATGGAGCTAGAGTGGAGGGGGCGTTTTAAAATTAAATAACAAAACTGCCATGTATGCAGGCACTAAGCACAGTGAGTGAGTCAGGAACAGCATGAGGGAGGGAGGGGAGGTGTGATTTTCTCGTCTGCATTGCCAGTAGATAATACTGTGGGATCCTGGCAGCAGTTCTTTGCTGTAGGTCAGGTCTTTCACTACATAACCCTCTTAAGAGTGGGTGGGGGGGCAGTGGCAGGAATGGATTGTTGGGTGGAGGTCTGGGCTGGGGGTGGGAACGGGACACATTACAATCTTGGGGGAAAGACAGCTGCAGGGTTGTTGCTCATCTGGAAAGAGTGCTTCCATCCAGTTATGTGATGATGGGATGAAGGACTCAGAGACAGGCTACGGGGGGGGTGAGAGCTGGCTGCAAGGGGGTGTCTGGTTGACTGTAAAGAGAAGGGATGTCAAGGGTTAGCGTGCACTACACCAACAGCGTACCTACACAGCTGGAACCCCTCCCCACAGACCAGCCACCACCCTGCAGCTGGAAAAACAGACTGGCTATGTGCTCCCCAAACTAACCAACTCCCTTCAGCAGACCCTCCGCCAAACATATTAGCCGTGTGCCACCCGCCCCAACACAGCAGGAACACTCCCCCTTGCAGCTGACCTCCAAAACTGATGGCAGGGAGCCCCCAACACCCCAGCTGGACCCCTCGTTCAAGAGATCAGCCACCGCATCACTACTGGACTCACCCCCCAGACTTGTCCCACCTCTACAGATACCCTCCCCGGCAAGTCAAAGTATATACAGTAGCAGAGAACAGAGCTCGCTGACCGCCCCACGCAAACCCAGCAGACAGTACACTCACTCCTGTCTCACAGAGAAGATTCCATCCACTGAATCAGTTCCCAAGCATGGGCCAAGCCACAGGTAATTTTTTTTTTTTTTTTTTTTTTTTTTTTTAAGACTCTCCAAATGGTGCATTCTCCTGCAGAACTACAGCCAGTGCATTAAACGTAGTCTGGTATACAGAAAAATATCTAAAAAGAAAGGAAAGAATGATTTTATTTTTAATTGTCACAAAATGCTACTTATTCCAAGCATGCCAATTCACTGAATCCAAGATACAGCTGCCCATATTCCCCCAGCCATTTGCATGCACTCTATGTGCCTTCTCAAGTTGTGATGTCATAAATGCAAAACCCTCTACAGTGCCCAATGCTACATTTCCAGTGACAGCGGAGATTCATTCCTATCAATGCGCACAGCCCTGTGTCGGCATCAGTACTGCATGCTGTTGGCCGGCATCAGCCAGTGTGTCCCCTTCCTCTCATGGTCCATGTACCAGCATTTTCACTTGTGTTTGCTCAGGCGGTGCTGGTGTTCTGGTGGCTACATTCCTCCCAGAGAAGGAGAGTGCCCTCTACGATGCTTGATCTTTCTCCCTCCCGCTAGCCCAGGGAGTTTGTCCTCTAAGACGCTTGACCCTTCCCCTTCCAGTCCCCCCGCCCCCCCCCAGCAGCATACTGGTGCCAGGGCCCTACAGAAAAAAAGGCTTGCCATAGATCCCAGAGATAGGCAGGACATGAAAGGATGTTTGTGGACACCGGCCCCCACCCATTTAGCTAGCCAGGTGGAAAGAAATATGTAGAAGAGCGCCATCTAATCCAAGATGCAGTGAGAAGGATCAGTAGTGAAAATATATGTTTGTCTATTACAGGTATTAAGACCACACCAGTTGCCTTGCCAGTATACCCTGGCAGTATCCACCAGCAGCCCCTGTTGAATGAATACACCTGTATCCAACACAGAAACCAACGGCACACCCACTTTCTCTGGGGGAGTATGCCTGCGGCCAGTAGCTCCACAACAAACCAGGGGGATAAGAGATGCCATCCCCTGCAGAGCCCTAGCCAGAGCCGAAAGTAAAACAACTGTATACCCTCTAAGTGTGTATCCGTCCACAAAACCGCTGGTGATGAACAAAAGGGAGTCCAGCCTACACGACAATTCCCAATGTGAGCTTTGTTTTACACAAAATTATGGAAAAAACGCAGTTTTAACTTGGCGCGCCGCAAAAACAGAAACAGCATGGAAAGATGATCGCCGAATATATGCCGAAAACCATGCGGTCTCCGTCAACTTCCGGGACTGACTCTCCCAGCAATATGGCTGAGGCATAGCGTCAGTCCGACCTCTAGTTAGTATATAGAACTCAACGCGAGAACCGCGATGTGGCAACAAATCACACTCGAGCTGAGCACGGCCCTATCCGCCACACCCCCCTCTCAAGCACGGCCCTATCCGCCACGCTCTTTTGGAACTCTGCCCTATCTGCCACGCCCCTACACGATCGCGACCCTACTCGCTACGCCCCTTTGGGGGTCTGCCAAAATCTCGGTGGTCTCAGCTATATCCCCAAGACTTTCGTGCAGTGCAAACCATCCGTTAGGATGCAGGCTGCCGCAGCTCGCGCTCTGGTCTCCGCCAAGAGGCTGGCGGCGGCGGTGGTTGGCGGGTCGGGCCGAACCGGGTCAGCAGCAGCACAACCTTTGCTGCGGGTGCTGGACGCGTCGTGGTATTTGCCGCGAATGAACCGGAACGCGCGGCAGGAGTTCAAGCAGCGGCACATCCCGGGGGCTCTCTTCTTCGATCTGGACGAATGCAGCGATCGCACGTCGCCCTTCGATCACATGCTGCCCAGCTCCGAACAGTTTGCTGAGTACGCAAGCGAGCTGGGCATCAGCCGGCACACCCACGTCGTGGTGTATGACGGCAGCGACTTCGGCAGCTTCTCAGCGCCCCGCGTCTGGTGGATGTTCCGGGTGTTCGGGCACCGCGACGTTTCCGTACTCGACGGGGGGCTCCGTCACTGGCTGAGGGAAGGCTACCCGGTGACAGCTGAGGGCGTTCGCCCGCTCCCCGCCGAATACGAGGCCATCCTTAATGGGGCCTGGGTGAAGAACTTTGAGGAAGTGGAGCAGAACCTAGAAACCAAGCAGTTTCAGGTGGTGGATGCCAGACCCGAGGGCAGGTTTAAGGGGATCGAACCGGAGCCGAGACCGGGTATGTAAAGACTTTCGGTGTTTATTGCTTGTTTCTGTTGGAAACAAAACTGTTAACCTATTTATTTCTGTGCGTAGCATGTCCGCCTTGCATCATCCAAACATGGAGCTAGCACTTCACATCAGGAAAGTTCGGAAAAGAGTAATACATCAGAATCGGTCAAATCTTACAACGTGTCTGTGTGGTTCAGTGGGTAACACAGCCTCCTTTGGGCCGATAGAACTTTGTGGGGCTGCTGTGGTGCGACGAGATATTAAAGTGAGGTCCTTTCTGCCCATTTCTGGTGCTGTCCATGTGGAAGCAAAAGAACCCAAAGCACTTTTTGCAAGAATATGGGATTTTCTCCAGTGTCCTGGCCAACTTTCGCCTTCAGTCAATTCATGTAGTTGTCTAAAGCGGTGTCCATGTTGGTGTATATTAATTGGCTGACTGCCACTATGTGTTAGTCTTTCATTGCTTGTAATGTGTTGTGGGCTACAATGTGTATGAGAAGTGCTACATGCATACTGATTCTTCTCTTAAAGCAGTGTGGATATTGTGCTTTTCAAACAACATGAAGGCTTTACTGTATTCTATTGCAAAATTCAAAATGGTGACTCTGGGAATAATCATTTTCTCTCTAAGGCCAGGGGACTGGCTAGCCTCCCTGGACTTAAAAGATGCCTACTTTCACATTCCCATCAGGTGCTCCCACAGAAAGTACCTCGGGTTCAAATTGCATTCAGGCCATTATCAGTTCAAAGCAATGCCCTTCGGCCTAACATCAGCTCCAAGGGTATTCACAAAATGCCTAGCAGTAGTAGTGGCATTTTTAAGAATTAAAAATATTTCCATACCTGGACAACTGGCTCATTGTGGGTCAGTCCCCAGACCAAATCAAGTCAGACCTTTAAGTGACTCGGCAAGTGCTCGCATCCCTAGGATTCCTTCTCAGTCTTCCCAAGTCAGTTCTTGAGCCTGTACAGCTCTTCACCTTCATAGGGGCAGAGTTGGATACAGTCAAAGCAAGAGCTTTTCTTCCCCTGGAAAGGGCAAGGGCTATTGTAGAGCTGGCTTCTTCATCCCACCTTCAGGTCTCTCGGCCAGCAAGGCACTTCCTTTAACTTCTGGGCCACATGGCAGCTTCTACAGCTGTGGTCCAAGGGGCCAGATTTCAGATGAGGGACATTCGGTTTCACCTGAGGGCCTTTTGGTCTCAGAAGAAAGATTCTCTAACCAAACTAGTTCCAGTGACCCAGACTGTGATCCAGGCTCTCCAATGGTGGCAGGATCAGGGCAACCTCAGGCAAGGAGTCCCATTCATCACTCAGTCTCACTCTGTGGCCCTAACCATGGATGCTTCTCTATTGGGGTGGGGAGCCCATCTGGGGGCTCTCACAGCCCAGGGACTGTGGTCCCCTCAGGAATCCCTTCTTTATATCAATCTCTTAGAACTCAGGGCAGTCTTTCTGGCCCTGCAAGCTTTCTCTCAGTCAGTGCAGAACAAGGGGTTCGGGTCAGAACAGACACCACCACCACCACCACCATGTGGTACATCAACAAGCAGGGAGGCACTAGGTCCATGGCCTTGGGCAGGAAGCCATGAAATTGTGGTCCCTAGCTTATTCTCTGCAGACCTCTCTGATAGCAGTCCACCTTCCAGGCAAGGACAATGTGCTAGCAGATGCATTGAGCAGGATCTCCCAGGGCCATCACGAATGGTCCCTGGACCCTCTGGTGTTGCAAGTGATTTTTTTTTTTCTTCAAGGTGGGGCACTCCAGAGATCTCTCTGCAGCCCCAGACAATCACCAACTTTTGTTGCAGACCCCCAGTATTGGGCGTAGTCCCGCTGGATGCTCTGATTTTGAACTGGGAAGGGAAATTTCTATGTCTTCCCTTCCTTTCCTCTACTGGTCAAAGTAAGGTCACAGCCTTGCAAAGTGATTCTGATTGCTCCAGACTGGGTCAGGCAGCCTTGGTACCCCGTGTTGCTGTCCCTAGCAGTCCATCTTCCCCTGTCTCTTCCCAGGAATTACAACCTGTTTATCTCCTCTCAGGGGAGGATTTGGTACCCCAATCTTCGGTCGCTCAATCTCAAGGCATGGCACTAGAAGAGTTAGAGTATGCAGATTTGTATCTGTCCCAAGGGGTTCTGGATATTCTCAAAGCCTCACGAAAGCCTGCCACCAGAAAAACTTACAACTCCAAATGGAAAAGATTCAGCATTTGGTGTTCCAAGAAGCATATATCCCCAGACACTGCTGAATTGTCTACAGTTCTGGATTATATGGTTCATCTTAATGGCCTAGGCCTCAGACCAGCTACTCTCAAAGTACATTTGTAAGCTGTTCCTGCTTTTCTGTCAGAGGGAAAGCCTTCCTCACTGTCATCTCACCCTGTATTCTGTAAATTTTTCACGGGATTGCTTCATACCAATCCCCCTTTAGGGATCCTACCCCTGCTTGGGATCTTAATGTTTGCATTGCTCAACTTATGCAACCCCATTTTGAGCCTTTGTCTTCAGCAGAGCCTAAGTACTTGACTTGGAAAACTGTGTTCCTGGTAACTATTACCTCTGCCAGGCGTATCAGTGAATTGCAAGCTCTGTCAGTGGAGCCTGATTTTTATCTCATTCCGTAGAGATAAGGTGGTGCTTAGAACTAATAATAGTTTTTTACCTAAAGTGGTTTCAGATTTTCATCTGAACCAATCTCTCTCTCTCTCCCTGTGTTCTTCACTGATCATTTTTCTTCAGGAGAAAGAAGTTTACACAGTTTGGATGTTAAAAGAGCCCTTAGTTACTACATTGAGCGTACTAAGGCTCACAGATTTGACTCCCTTCAGTTGTTTCTCACTTATGGGGAAGTGGGTAAGGGCAAACCTGCCACTAAGAGAACTGTTGCCAGGTGGATTGTCTCTTGTATTCAATTCTGCTATGAGAAGCAAGGCAAAATGCCTCCCTCAGGCCTGAGGGCTCATTCGACTAGAGGTACAGCTGCTTCCCTGGCTGCGGCCAGGGATATTCCTTTGCTATAGAAATGTAAAGCAGTCACCTGGAAAACGGTCCATACATTTACCAAGCATTACTCCCTGGACATCCAGGCTAGGAGTGATGCTCGGTTTGGTACAGCAGTACTGCAGAGCCTATTCCCAAGGTAGGTTTGATTCCCTCCTCCATGAAGGTACTGCTTGGTAGTCTGCAATAGTTAGAATACAGCAAGACTTCATCTTGTTTTAAGAAAGAAATTACTCACCTTAGTAATTGTGTTTCTTCTAATGGAGTCTTGCTGTATTCTGACCTCTCTCCCTACCTACCTCCCCTCTCAGAACCTGTTTTTGGGAAGTGGGCGCGCAGAAGCAGTGTTGCACCCCAGGGGTGCATTTGGGTACTTCCCCCCTTTTAGAGAGGGGGAGTGGGTTATATTATTAATTTAACAGTCTTAAGTTGTTCACTACCTGGTTTTTGATTCTGGATTTCTTGAGTCTTTTGGGGATCCAAAATATTTGGTTGCCATTTGGCTAGTAAAAATTTTACAATTTCCACATAGTAGTTTAGTATTGGCTCGTAAGAATCTGACAGTTGAGCTTCAAAGTGCAGTATTGAACCGAGTACAAGCTCAATATTCTATGCTCTGCATAGAAAATTAACTTTCTACTCTCCGGGGCAGTTTGAGTGCTGGGGCTAACTGCAATAGTCAGAATACAGCAAGACTCCATTAGAAAAAACATAATTACTAAGGTGAGTAATTTTTTTCTTGCTGTTCACTGATCACTTGATCAGTGTAGTAGATAACCATGAATGCCTTGCTTAAGTGCATTGCAGAGTGTGGAACATTGCCCTCCATGTACAGACAGATGGCTTCTGATGGGATAACATGAGGGACTTCCCTCTTAATGTGGGACTGTTTAGAGCATGGGTATCAAACCCATATGACTTCTGTCTCTCAAGATCCTAGAGAGACACACACACACACACACACACACACACACACACACACACACACTTACCTTGGATGGATGTGATGCCCCTTCACAAAAGTGGGAGCAAGACAGAGGCAGGAAACTACCAACCCGTCAGTTTGACCTCAGTGGCAGTGAAAATGATGTAATCACTTCTGAAGGAAAGAATTGTTGAGTACCTAGAGGTCAGTGGGGCACAGGACCCAAGGCGGCATGGATTCACAGCAGGAAGGTCATGTCAGACAAATCTAATTGATTTCTTTGACTGGGTGACCAAAGTAGTAGACCAGGGAGGGGCTGTGGACATGGCTACCTAGACTTTAGCAAGACATTTGATACAGTCCCACACAAAAGATTAATAAACAAATTAGCCAGCCTGGGAGTGGGTCCCTAGGTAAAACACTCACTGGACTACAGGACACAGTGGGTAATAGTAAATGGAGTCCACGGTGAAGGGGGGGGGGTTACTAGTGGGGTACCGCAGGGTTCAGTACTGGGGCCGGTCCATTTTAATGTCTAAGTGATGTTGCAGAGGGACTGAAAGGGAAAGTATGTCTCTTTGCAGATGACAAAGATCTGCATATGTAATGCACCTGGGAAACAAAAACCCAAGGGAAGAGTACACAATCAGGGGTCAGATGGTAACAACAAAAATGGAAAAGGACCTGGGGGTAGTCGCATCAGACAACCTAAAGGTGGTCCAGCAATGTGAGAAGGCAGTAAGGAGAGCTGGGGGGGATACTAGGATGCATAGGGAGAGGCATCACCAGTAGAAAACAGGAAGTCGTTGGCCTCTGTACAGACAGTTGGTAAGACCACATCTGAAGTACAGTGTAGAGTTCTGGAGACCCCAACTCCACAAAGACATAAGGTGGAGGCTGTCCAGGGGAGGGCAACCAAAATGGTGCAGGATCTGCACCAGAAGACACATGGAGAAATACTAAAGGAGCTTAAGATATGTAGCCTCGAGGAAAGAAGGGAGGGGGGACATGATAGAAACTTTCAGATACCTCAGGGGAATCAATAACGTCCCAAGAGGGTAGCATCTTTCAGAAAAAAAGATGTGCAAGAACAAGGGGGCACAATTTGAAGATAGAGGTGGGATGGCTCGGAGGTAATGTGAGGAAGTATTTCTTCAGAGGGTTGTAGATGCATAGAACGGCCTTCCTGAGGAGGTCGTAGTGTCATAAACAGTGGGGGAAGTCAAGAATGCATGGGACAGACATAAGGCAATTCTAGTGGGAGGTAGGAGGAAGTAGGCCGTCGGTTAACTAGGATCTGCAGCTTATCCGTTGGGTAGGAAAATGGGAGACAGGTGGGCCAAGCATACCTTATTTGCTATCAAATTCTATGTTTCTACAGATGATTGGAATCCATTTCTGCATCTGACTATAATTTAACCCTCCACCACCAGTACTTGGGGAGAGCACTGATTACCTATTGCAGAATAAATACCTCCTCCCTTACCTTAAGTGTAAATGAGGTGCTTCTGATGAATAGAAGCAAGGCAGGGATAGTCCAGGGACAGGTTCCAGGGCATCCAGCAGTACCTCATACACCAAACTTCGCTCCCCAAACTGTGGAGGGAGTTTTGAAGTATCATGGGTAATTGCTGGATGCCCTGGACTAGCTATAGCTTACCTGAGAAGCCAGTACCGGACCCTCAAAGGGTTCCGATTGCCTTTTTTTTTGTTTTCTCAAATTGTACAGTGTAGGTGGAGGTTTAACCGTAGTCTGATGCTGCATCCAAAATTCTGACTCCAGGGCCTTAAGTGGCTTTTGAATCGGAATTTCAGATAATCGATGGATTCAAATGGAACAGATTTCCACCGAATCAGAGCAACCCTAGTTCCTACACCTTTTGTTTTGGAGTATGCTTCTGAGCACGTTTCACTGCTTTTTATCTTTGGTTACCTGTATATTAGAACTCCCTGCCGAAGTCATGCAATGGTTGTGCAAGAGTCAAAGTTTGCAGTGGAAGGCCCTGATCACAGGTCGAATCCCTGTCCTGTATGAGAAGGGACATTTTGTCTCCAGTTATCAAAATTCAATGAATAAATTGCAGGAGCCAGTGGAACATTTTCCAGAATTTGGGGGGCTGGGGTCCACCTAGGTTTGTATAATTAGCTCAGAGGTTTTAAATATTCACTGGGACATTTGGGGCTTCTGAATTTTCCTTCAATTGCCTCTGCTCTCAGACTGCAGGAAAATGTCCTGCTGACCTCCGCTTTCAGCGCCCCAAACAGATATTTAAAATTATGCAGAAAGCCTCCCACAGAGAAACATAGCCACACCTCTCCCATCTGCAAACACCACCCTGCCCATCACTAAAAATCCCAGCACCAAAAAAAATCTTCCCCACTGTGATCTGCTTTATACATACCTTAAAGTCAAGGTCTCCCACCTTACACTAACACAAATTAAGTGTACTAAATCAAATATTCCAAGTATTGCTTTTATTTAATCTGTGGTGTATTCAGTATATGGTATTCAGATCGTAATTTGTATTTGAGGGTATTGAGGAAAAACTATTCGGTACACCACTTCTCCTCTCCCCTAACAGTTCCACCAAACCTTAAACACTTTAACCAGATTCCAGTGAAAGTCCTGAGGGTTTCACCTGTCCTTGGCTTTCTTTTCCGCTACTCATTCTGCTTCATTTAAAAATGTACTCCAGCCGATCAAGTAGCAGGGATGTCTTGGAAACCAGAGATTTGTGTTTGAATCCCGTGTCAGAATTGTACGTCAGGGCCTAGCTTGTCATGCATGTGAAAAGGAAGGCTAAAGCTCCTGGCCATATCTGGGAGGGGGCTTTGCTCATCTTGTATTTTGCACATGCACGATGCCAACTAAGGAGTGATTAGCGTTTGCTTGAGAAAAGGTGCAGCCTCAGTGGGAGGAAGACCAGGGAAATTTTGGGGTGGTAAATTAAATCAAATGAAAAATGTAACACACACATACATTCTAAAGCGCCTTACAAACCAAAGGATGAGACTGAATGTGAATGTTGCTGCCTTTAGGCACACAGCAGGTGACGGGGAGATTGAGACAGCACAGGTATAGACTAAATAACCAGTTCAGTGACCTTGCTGAAGGTCTCACAGTAATAAGTAAGCAGTGGTTGGGTATACAAAAGCAGGGATGGTATGCTGTGTCACAGCTCTGCCTGCTAGGCCTGTTACATATGAATATATGGAAAATGCCAGCAGAGAAGGGCCAAAAGGTTTTTGTAACTGGAATTTTATTAAGTTTTTATTTCATACTGGTGAGACGAGCAGAGGGCTGTGGGTTCAGTTCCCACATTTGGCACTTGGGTTAATATCCCAGTACTGACACTGTAGTGCAGCATGAGAGGGGTGCTGCACTTCTGAGGTGCAGTCTTTCGGACGAGATGTTAAACCGAGGTCCCATCTGCCTGGATTGGTGGTAGACTGTTCAGGTGGATGTTAAAGATCCCATGGCACTTATCAAAGAGTAGGGGAATTTCCCCGGTATCCTGGCCAAATTTCCCTCATTCACTGAAAATACCACCAACGGCTTAATCTGGTTCAAGGTCAGTTGGCAATCATCTGCATCCCTCTCCCCCGGGTCGTGCCTGAAAATAGGCAGGATTTGTCTAGTGCACTTACCCGTTCAACAAAAACTAAATGAATAAAAATTAAATAAAAAACAAAATCATTGTTTACAGGAGATCGGCAGATATAGGGCAGATATAGGGCAGGAATAGACAGAACACTATTCATAACTATTCCTAGTGTCCTTACGAACATGCATACAAACATGCGAAACTGCAAGCGGATAAATGCCATACAGTTTATCAAGTCTGCTCGAGTGTGCAGCCAGCCATCCCCTTACTCCGTCGTCCTCATACTCTCTCTCTCTTTCTCTATTAAAGTTTACTAATTTTCGATAATGAAACCATCTAAAATACACAGATCAATACGTAAGCCAGTAATGAAAGGTCTATTTAATATGCTCTTCTTTAGAAAACACATTTGACAATAAACGGACTCACAAGTAATCAATAAAAGTATACAAACCGAGATATGCAAATGCATTTTTTTGACACAACTTTTATTTTATCTCATTACAAAAAATCGATTTCTAGATAGGAAAACTGGTGTCTGACGAAAAATGTTACAAATTTGAGAAAAGGATCTTTAACTTGAATGTATGTGTGTTTTTTTTTTTTTTGTTTTTTTTTTTCCCTCCCCGATCACATTTCCAACTTGAAAATGTCGGTCACTACCGGCACCTATGCCTGTAGTAGACGGGCTGGATCAGAGCAGTGGCCCCACCCTGAGGGGTAAGTTGGGGGTTGGGGGTATGGCGATGGGGAGCAAGGCAGGTGGTGGGCACAAGCCGATGGAGAGGTGGCCGACAGCAAAAAGCGCAATAAATGTTTGTTCAAATTTTTTTTTTTTTTTTTTAGTACCCCTTTTGAAAATATCTGGATTCCAGGCGGTCCCCTTTCCCCTGTAGAGGGAGACCCCCCTGACCTGGGCATCAGTTCTTCAACAGAAACCTGCCCTCCACACCCCTTTGCCGTCTGCTGTTGGGTTCAAGGTAGGATATCTGGCCAATGTGTCATAACCTGGAGTAGCCATGGGTTTGATCTGTTCTGGCACTTTTCCTCTGTTTCTTGTAAGTAAGATGTGGGTTTCTCCATGCAATATATATTCCACACTTCGTCTTCCCAACTAGATATAGCCGGAGAACCCATTTGTAGCTACAACCTCGTGATTACCTGTTTAGCTGCTGTAAGTAGTATATACTGTGTGTGCCTTGTTTAAGTTGCGGAGGAAATGAGAACAGTAATGCCGTGTGTGGAGTAAGGGGGTCCCATGTTGGAGATTATTGCCTGCACATTTTTCTCAACTCCAGACCAGAATTGTCCGAGAACTGGGCAGGACCAAAAACACATGTATGCTTCGTCACTTCTGCCCCGCATTTCCACCAGCAGGAGGAGTCGCTGGAGGACATGAACTTTGCAGTGATGTGGGGTATTCTAAATAATCTAATTGCTGTTTTCCACAATATTCTTGCCATTGATAAGACCCCATCACCTTATGCTGCCTGAACCAAATCCTGTCCCAATCTGCTTGTTTGTAATTCAGGGATTTATTTAACTCAAAAAAAATTAACGTTTTGCTCATAAAAGTGTTAAATCTTTGTGAAAATGCATAGCTCTTGCCTCACTGTGTTTAACAATCACAGCACTTCTAGAAAATCTATTTGTAACATGGCAAAACGAACAGTATGGGAAATAAGGAATACAGTTGGTTGAAGTGGGTCAGCTGGTACAAGAGCAACACGACATTATGGCACGATAATGCCGTGTTGCTATTGAAGTACCTCTGACAACCGCGGAGCAGAGAGCAGCAGTGTGGAGAAATAGACACAGGGCAGAAGAGGGACTGGAAGACGGCGAAATGTAGAGCGGGAGCCAGCAGTGACGCGGACAAGGAGACAGGAGCAGCCGGGGAGAAATATCCAGAGCAGAACACACCCCGAGAGGCATGAGATGGGGTATGGGAGATGGGATTCCCCCGAGATGGGGGGAATGAAGTGTAGTGGAAATGTGGAGGCTCTATAGTGTAGGAGACAGAGAAGGGAAATCGTAGGTCCGGTAAACGCATGTAGGGCAGTCGTCAGATCTGGAATTGAGTGAGGAAAGCTGCGGAAAAGTCAGAAAATGGTAGGGACAAAAACAGGAAATGTAGCGAGATGGGAGCCATGGGGAGACGCACACACAGGAGGCCAGGTAATATGTAAAACAGAGAGACGGATAGATAGCGAGACGGACAAAGCAAGACATAATAGACCTCCTAGCATCGCAAATAAAATAAAAGCTGGTCAGATCGGACAAATGTCGTGAAATGTATGTTCAGAGATCCTGTCCTGATAGTTATCGTTGGTGTAGTTTTCACAACATCGGGAAAAAAATAGGTGTCTCTTCAGTGTTCACAAAGTGCAAGATACAAATGTAAATGGCGCAAAATGTGTCTGACTTCTCTTATTCATAGGATCAAAATAACAGTGACAGTACACAGTTTGTCCTAGAAGCCATGTTACAAGCGCATTAATCCCCTCTGAAGGTGGCATCTAATTGGGAGTTAATACATGGTTGGACCGTTGTACGCACTCGGCCTCTGGCCTTGGGCCACAACTGTCCCAACCATGCATTAACTCCCCATTAGACGCCACCTTCAGAGGGGATTAATGTGTACATAAATACTTTCTGTACAGTCAGTATAGTCCCAAGGAAAAAAAACTGCTAATCAATTATTTAAAACCCTGTAATTCTGGGGAAAGATCCACTTCCCAAGTGTTCTGGGAGGTACTGGCATTAGTCGGCTGATGACTTTGTAGTGCCTGATAGCATATTGAAATGAAATAGGCCAAGAACCTTACAATACAGAGATGACCCCTTCCACCAAGGGCAGAAAGTTAGCCTCCTCTACCTGTAAGCCCAATTTAACATTATAGTGGCGAAGTTGTACATGCCTATAATATCCTCTTTGATCCAGGCCATAGTCCTTCTGGAGTTGTTCAAAAATTTGAACTGGCCCTGAGCATAGAACTAAAAAGCGTACACCAGTCCCCACTGTAAAAACTGTTTAAATTTATGGTGCAAGCGAACTGGATGTCATAGGCCAGGATCCGACTATATAAATAAGATGGATTTCTTTGACTGGGTGACTTAAAGAATTGGATCAGGGTGATGCAGTGGATGTGGCATACCTAGATTTCAGTAAGGCATTCAATACTGTTCAGCATAGCCTACTAAACAAGCTGGGGAGATTAGGAGTGGGTCTAAAGGTGGTAACCTGGGTAAGGAAGTTGGGTAGGGGACAGGAGACGGAAAGGGGTAGTAAATGGCGTTCACTCCGAAGAGGGGATGATGACCAGTGGGGTGCCTCTGGGATCAGTGCTGGGACCAGTTCTCGTTGATGTCCTAAGTGACACTGGGGATGAGGATGTCTGAAGGTTCGTTACAGACTCTGCCCATGAGGGATCATGGAGCTGCGTTATAGTACAGGCTGTGCTGCCTTTAGTTTCTCAGTCTGTGCGCCAGTATTCTCAATGCTGGAGTGTCCCCCTCGTAGTAGGACTGCCTGAGCCGTAGCAGGGCCTGTTCCTTTTTATATGTCAGGATATTTTGTATTTTCCCTTGTTTTTATTTGCAGTAAAAGCAAGTCCTCCCCTTGCATGTGAGCAAGCTGCAGGAAGTTGTTTCTCCTGCAATTCCCTCAGCTTTTCCTCCCTCTCCATTTTGTTGAGATGTGAAGGCAATAATGTCACCATGTAACACCGTCCCATAAAGTTGCATTAGTGTAGTTGTCAATATTGTGTGATTCACAGAATACAACAAAAGAATGGGAACCATCTGGGCATCCCCTATCCTCTCTCTGTCTTCAGCCGAGATTAAAAAAAAAAGTAATCCAGTCTGGAATACCTGTGATGGGAGCGTGAATAAAAAGAATACTTGCAGTTACATTGATGATCTATGCTGTATGCACCCATTGGGTCTATCTCCTTGATTAGACACCACAACTGACATTGCCCTGCAGTCAGAGATGAAGGTCAGGCATTGTTCGTATTAATGGAAGGGTTCAGTAGAAAACCCTGGAGTTTTTCGCTTTCTCTAAGATTGTATCAGCTAACATTTGGATTGTTGAGGCGTCTCTGCATGGGGGGACATGCACACTACCCACCATCAAAGGGGTTTGCCACAGATGGAACCCATGACCAGTGCCAGTCTCTCCTCCTTGTCCACGTAAGTAGAATCAGTCCGGAAAGGGGAATGTTTTGGGACTAGGATTACAGTCCCCTTTGGCGCCCCTGTATGTGTGCTGATTTAATAATCTGATAAAAACCGAATTATCTAAATGAATCTCCTGCAATCATATTGGAGCAGGTTTTTGCTTCTTTAGCACCTGTAGGATCTTAACCCTTTTCACTGGGTTAGAGAGACCATTCACATTTTGTGAAATTGGGGATGTCATATTAGGTATTGGTGTATCTGGGTCCAGGGCCCCCTGCCAGCCCCTCTGTAAATAGCCACACCCCTCCCATGCAGTTAATGATATCAAAAACATAGGTACAGTATGCAGCATGTACCCCCTGTCCCATCTCTCCCAATACTGTAATCTGTTCCAGCTCCCCTAATGCCACCTGTGAGGGGAATTGTAGAGCCCAGAAACCAGCTGGGTCACCAGAACTGACAGATTGCTGCCATCCTTCAGGTCTGAGGCCAGCAGGACCTCGTGTTTGTAAACTCAGCCAGCAGCCACTAGCCAGTAGGGCTAGTGGGGGGGGGATCCACTGGCCCAGTTGATGTACATAGTGAAGTGTTGCCTTCTCGAGTACAAGCCCGCCGTTAAATGAAATCTTACTAGCCCGATACAAAATCTACCAGCATTTGGCTAGCAGGCTGGTGTCAGTTTTGACCCCTGCAGTGGAGCTGAATCATCCAGCTGAACAGCACTCTGAGCTCCTAAGGGGTCCCCAGACTTGAGGCTGGAGTAGCATAAAAAGAATAGGATCTGTTGCAAGAAGTAGGGAATGTCAGGATTGGCAATGGAAACGGTCACAAAGCTTGTGGCGTGCATTGTGCCAGCCCCCCCCCAATCCCCAACCAAAAAAAAAAGTAAATTTGAATAGCTATCCCATCGCATAACTTGGAATAGTGAAACCGAATAGATGTACACTTCATTTTCTCAGACAGCACTCTTTCCCCAGTCACGGCTGCTGTCTGTTTTTAAGATGGCTACTACCGCTGTGAGAAAAGTCACGAGGCTTCATCAGCTGCCGTGTAGTCAGTACCATGACATTGTTCTTCACAGTTTAATCCTCTACCATTACACAGAAGATGTGCTTCCCGCTATCAGCACTTGTAATTCAGCCATTTTGTTCCCCAGGTTCCATGCATTTAAGGATACCACTTTCCACCATGACTCCTTCTCTCCCCAACCCCTCCCAGTCTGTCCCTCCCCCATCTGATCTCAGATACTCCATTGCTCTTCCTGTTTTACTCCCTACACCCCCATCATCCTTGCTTTCCCTTCCCTTGTCCCCCCCATCCCCCACTGCCCCTCCCACCCCATACACCGATGCACTCAAGCCTTCCTTGACTGGGGATCCTGCTGATCCCTGCCTCCTGGCGATTAAGGGTGCTGCGACCCTTACTGCCCCTCCCTTATACGTTTGGGTGCTATCCATATAATCCCCAGTCTTTCCCTTCAGCACCTGGGTGCCTTCCCTACTGAGATGCAGCCTCTCTGGTGCATACAGAGCCTTATTTTCCCAGGTTCCCTTCCAGCTTCTATACAGCCTCTTCCCTGCGCCACTCTCTCAGCCATAAATTGAAGTCTGGAATCCTCCTCGGGGTATTAATCTGAAAAAACTGATTAAGCAGTTTTTATGCGTGAAAGTGCAGATCAATTGTGAAAATATATAGCACTTGAGACAAATTGGTTAGCAAAATACATTTTTATTTTGTTCCTGCCTTCTCCCAAGACTCCTACCTCCCTGCCAGCTGTCCCTACTGCCTTTGTTCCTCCCTCTCCAGACTTACCCCCTCCTGATCCACATCTCCCTTCATTAGTTGCCTCCCTTCCCGTGGTACACTGGAATCCTCCACGTTGTCCCTAGTCCATGGATGAAATCTGTTCCACACCACCACCACTGGGGATTCTTCCACCTTTTTTCCTTCCCTTCCTGCCCCCCACCTTGGCGTTTACTTATCTGAGGGAGAGGTGCCCAGGGAACCTGTAGCCTCTCTCCCTCCATCCTTTCCCTCCTGCTTGCCCCACTTCCCTCCGATCTTCCCCTTCTCTTCCTCTATCAAGTATCATTCCTGTTTCCCATCTAAGCCACCTAACCTCTGCCCTCAGCTGACCTGACATACTGGGCCAACCCCAATTCCCATAGTGTACCCATGAACATTGCTGCCCCACACTCTCTGCAACAAACAGCCCTGCTTCCCATCACCTGCCTTCCTGGAAAGCCACCTTTCCTCATCATGATGTCACAGTTTCCTTCCAGCTTCTGCCCTATAAACCACTGCCTAGACTCTTTTTATTGTATTCCTGCCCCAGCTGGGGATTAGCTATGCAGCCTAATTCAAATCTGTACCCCAGATAAAGATTAACTACAGTCCCGTATAAAACTCTTTGTTGCACTACCCTAGTTGGGGGTGTATCTGCTGTCCCTTTGTTAATCCTTTGTCAGATGACAAGAATACTTTAACACTGTTTGAAAATTGAATTACCTGCTGCCAGCCTCTTAATTGTAAATTACTTATACTTACTGTGTCCAATGTATTGGTGCTGGATGTTTTCCCTGCCTTCAAAAAAAATTGCACATCGGAGGGGGATGCTGTGGAGCCTGAGTTGAAGGGAAGCAGCTTTGCACAGCTCTAACGACTAACAACCGAAATCTATCTATCAATATTTTAATTGTTTTTTTTTTTTTTTAAAGTAAAATTAAGTGTTCCAGCAAAAAAGAGGACCCTTGATTTACCTAAGATGGGCAGTCCTAAAAGATAAAAAAAACAAAAAACTGGTGGCTCCAGTAGAAGCAACGGTGCCAGCGGCCCACACAACCTGGTGCAGAGGCTGTACAGGCAGCAGATCATGGGTCGGAAGAAACTATGGCATCCCTGGTCTCAAAATTACAAAAGTTGACATCATCTGTCTCAGAGTCGATGGATTCAACAGTCGGGTGCTGGTTTTAGAGACTGCGGTTGACATCTTAAAGGGAGACTTGAAAGATGTCCAAAAGCAGGCAGATGCCTCCACTGGAGCAATGGCACTAATAGCCTCAGAGAACCAACACTTGCAGATGCATCTTGAAATTTTGGAAAACCAAGCCCACTCGGCCAATGTACATATGCTGGGTCTCCCCCGAGAAGTGAGGGGGGGGGTCCCCCTCTCCTTTTTCTTAAGAACTAGCTCACAGAGAAATTGGTTCTGGAGGGTGCGGAGGCCATTATCGAACTTCAGAAGGCCTACTGCATCACCCCACGAGGACAACAGCAGGGACTGGAGGAACCATGTACTTTGTTACACCGGGAATGGGAGTAAGGGACCATATTCTGCAGCTGGCGCGTTCGGCAGGTACACTCCTGCAGGACTATCGTCAGGTTTCTTTTACTAGATATGTTATGCCACATGCCAGCACCCCCGGTTTGACCCGCCTGGGGTGGGTTGCCCCCCTCCTCTTGGGCGCTGTTCGTAAGTCGGACTCTGGCTGCAGGGTAGCATCCATGGTGGAGGAACTGGAAGGCCAGTCTGGGTTGGCCCAGCGAAGGGCATGGGGGACGGTTGCCGTCGCCTGTTCACGGCGCTGGTGTTTTCGCTGTTGTGTGCACTAACCCAGCCCCCCCCCCTTTGCGTGGTGCACATCGACGCACTGGCACACGGCAACCCTGCCGGCATCAGCCACACTGGTTACATGCTTGCCTGGCATGCTGCAGTGCCTCCGGGGCTGCTGGCATGGTGGAGCAACCTGCCCCATCTTCCCCGGGGAGGAGGGCACTCATCCTCAACCCTTACCTTGCCGACCGAGTTCACTTCCGAACCTGGATCACCTGCATAGCGCGAGGTGTGGTGTCCAGCGCCTCAACCCTCGGCGCCACCAGGCCGGCTATTTTACTAATTTTTAAAATGAGGTGAGTAAAAACACTTTCAGATATGTACAAATGACTTGCTGCATCTGGCCAAGGAGTACATTTATGGGAAATTAGCGTTTTTTTGACACATTGTTTATAAAAATAAAAAAAAAAATACAGATAAAAACTACACAATAAAACACATGTAATATTAATAATATTGTATGTGTGTTGCGTGTTTAGTCACCTCCTGCTCTTCCTTGGTGTACATAACGCCCTACCCTGTTGGGACCGTCAAGCGTCCGGGGTATGACTTGGGATTGTCAACAGTAATGCTCATGCCATTCCACCCCACCCTGCAGCCAGTGACCGGCATCGAGGTGTGCCTTGGATCCTTTGCTCCCAGATTTCACCCCATTCTCCTATACTGCGCCCATTTCAGTGTATTTCCTTATGGAATGAGGTGAATGTAAAGCCCAAACACCCCAAGGCACACCTCGACACTTGTCAGTGTCTGAAGGACAGGGTGAGGTAAAATGTCACGACCGTCATGGGCAACTACCTAAAGGCACACCCCAATGCCTGTTCATCTCTGCAGGGTGAGGGTGGAGTTGGCGTCCGTTCAATACTTCAATGCCATTCCTATACTGCATCTGTCTAACTCCTGCACTTCCACTGCTAATGCCAGCAAGCAAACATTCGGCATCGACAAACGCTTGTTTTGTTTTACTTTGACAGATTGCCCTCCCTGCCCACTCAAGTACATGACAACTTTTTGAATGAGTTCCTGTTTGTTAATTTCTTTCAGAAAAGTCTTTTTTGTTTGATCCCTTCCATTCGTGGCTCAAGTTAGAGTGAAGGGAACATGACTTCAGCCGCTGTTGATTGAAGCGCCCCCCACCCCACTGACTTTCTGCTGTCTTCAAAAGTAAGCACTTGTTTGAAAAACAGCAGGCTATGTTTAGTAACTGTGTTCTTTGGTATTGATTCTGTCATCCTGTCATCTAACATTCGCACTTGTGCTTTCTTTCTCACTCTCCTGCTTATCAGTCACAGCACGTCAGAGTTGGCAGAAGAGAGCAGCTTTTTCAGCGATCTTTCAGAGAGAGAGATCTTGCTCACTGATTCAGTCACTCGTACAGAAAGGGAACTCGTGAAAAAACAAGTGTGTGTGTGTGTGTGTGTGTGTGTGTGTGTGTGTGTGTGTTTTCTTTTTTCAGTGCTTGTGTTTTGGAGACTTCAGGTAATGGATGAGGGCTGCGTGTCACAACAGACACAGCACAGACTGAGTCAGCGCTGCCGTCCAGGTCTGGTGCCCACATTACAAGTAAACTTCATTTTATAGAAGGTTGTATGCTGCATTTGAAGGAGATGAATCCTGCAGTGGGTTTGGTTTATGTTGGTCTTTGTGTGGGTTTATAGTTTTTGTTGAACTGGGGGCTGGAACAGGACAGCTGGCCTGAAGATAGACTTGCTGGGACTGTTAATTTAGCGAGCGGTAAACAATGGCAACCAAGCATTTATTTTATTTTTTATTCTATTCTATGCAGCATAGGGATTTCCAGTAAGGCCACATACCGTAATGACTGTGGGTAGTACTGCATTCATACACGGTGAGGTGACTGGTTCTAGCCAGTCAGATGTGAGGATTTTTAGTGCCCATTTTATAACACCACACAGTGTACTGTTAATAAGGGATCTGATTGGATATAAGGGTTTCACCTCAATATATTTAGCAGTAATCAAGCCAACGGAGGCAGAGGTGAAAGAGCATTTGCCCATAACGCTCAGTTTTCTGGACTCTGTCAGGGGTCTGGCTCTTCTCCTGGGAGGGGGTGGGGTGCAGAACCTATCCTGATTAGTCATGATCATGACCAAATAAGTGTCTGAGTAAAGTAATATTTTGTATTCCAAGGGGCTAGATACTGCTTATCTGCCTTTCTAGGGACAGTTGGAAAGGCACTCAGCCTGTACCTTGCTATCGGGGCTGCATCCTCCACAGCAGCATGGATCTGTGGGACAGCAACTGAGGAGCCACTTTCCATGTCCCTTTTTCCAAAAAGGGTATCTTAAACCCTGTCAGTGTGGTTTCTGTCCCCTGCATAGTACCACAACAGCCCTTCTGGAGGTAACAAATTATATACACACCACCATGGACTGGGGGCTTTTGGCAGGTGCAGTGTTGATCAGCTTGTCCAAGGCAGCAGCATGGAGGAGGTTAGCAACTATACGCTGGTTAGTCTCACATCATTAGTGGGGAAATTTAATGGAAGCCCTGTTTAAGGAAAGGTTTGTAGAATGTCTTAAATCCAGTGGGCTACAAGATCAAAGGCAGCATGGACTAACTGGTTGGGTGGGGCCTGCCAGACACATCTGAGTGATTTCTTCAACTGGGTGACAAGGGGAATAAATCGGAGGATGGCAGTGGACACGGCCTGTCTGGACTTTTAGCAAGATCTCTGACACTTTGCCGCACAGGAGACTAATTGAGCGGCCTGGGGTGACATCCAGAGTGGTGAATGGGGAAGGAACTGTTTAATGGAGAAGTGACAGAGGGTGGTGGGTAACGGCACTTGCTCTGAGGGGAGAGTGATCAGGAGGATGCCGGAGGGACTGAGATCAGTCCTTTTCAGTGTCTTCATAAGTAACATTGCAGAAGGACTGGAAGACGAGGTGTGCTGTTTTGCAGATGACACCAAAACCTGTAAATGTGTAGGGACCTTGGGAAACTCAGAGTGGTCAGGAGCATGGCAGTTGGGGTTCAGTGCCAAAAACTGCAAAATCGTGCACTTGGGGCATAGGAACCCATGAGCCGAGTATAAGATTGGGGGGGGGGGGTTATTAACAGTCACTAAGCGGGAAAGGGATTTTGAGGTTGTCTCATCTGATGACCTCAGAATCGCAGGACAGTGTGAAAAAGCAATGGGTAGGGCCACTGGGATGTATATGGAGCTGCATGTCCAGCAGGAGGGAGGTGGTTTTGCCACTGTATCACTTGCTTATAGGACCTCACCTGAAGTATTATGTCATGTTCTGTGCACGCACCTCACAAGGGACATAGGGTGGAGGCAGTCCAGGAGGGCAACTAAGAATCTATGACCAGTGCGTCGACACAAATTTTGTTGCATGACCATACAATCGAAACCGTCATGTCGACCGCGTTGCCGGTCAACAGTTCTACAACATGTTTTCTTCGGTGGGGGATTCACCCCGACCTCCCAACTAAATGTGTAATCCATTCAAGTCGGAACTGATAGGAGGGGTACGCCTCCTGAATAAAGTGTCAATGTCCAGCACCGACACTACAGTAACCTGGTACTGTAGTCGCTATAGTGCCTGTCGCTGTCAATGTCACTGTGGGAGGGGTATACCGGCAGCAAAAATGGTGCAGAGATTGCATCAAAAGCCATGTGAGGAGAGACTGCAGGATCTCAACCTGTACATCCTGGAAGAGACAGAGTGAGAGGGGACATGATGGAGCCCTACAAGTACCTCACAGGGGTGAACAGGGTGCAGTAGTGGAGTCTCTGTCAAGTGACAAAGAGCACCGGGGGTATGCTATGAAGCTGGAGGATGAGGGGTTAAGAGGATGTGAGAACTAATAATTGCCGCTGAAAGAGTGCTCCTCTGAGTTTCGTACTTTCTGAACACCTGTTTTGTGTGTGCCCCCACCTACCTTCCCTGCCACTTCTTTTGAAGACCATGGTGTTGTGTGTTTTTTTTAATTTCTTTTTGCTTTACTAGCTTTACACGTTGTCTGCACTGGTATATAGCCACGCCTAGACCCAATTTTAAGTACTGACCCCCCAGCTTGCTCCTCACCAGCCTAATTGTTCTCTCTCTTATCAACACTAGGCCCGTCCATCCCCTTATTCTTCCTTTCCCAACCTCGGATAGGAGCTCACTACCCTGGGTTGTGTGACATCCTACCATGCCCCGTACTTTATAGCATTCAATCCCGGGGCTCACACATGCTCCTTTTCTCCATCCACCTTCTCTACTTCCCATTTTACCAACTCCTCTCTGTGCACCGTGCCCTCCTAGCCTTTCTTCCCCTACCTCCCTCCCTTCCCCCCTACCTTCACCTCTACCTGGTGTATATTTTTATTTTTTTTTTATTCCGTTCTTTCCTCCTGCAACCTTAGATAACCTGCTTTATCTTCCTATAGACACTTCTATGTATGTAAATAACATGTAATCTGTACAATATCTGTATAATTCTATGTACATATGAACTTTTTTCTTTCTCTCTGTAGAGAGTATTATCTGTATTGCCTTGTAAATACCTGTGTATACAATTGTTCATGCTCCACCCAGGTCCATCTTGCAAATGAGCTTCTGCTCAACGATGAACGCCTGGTTAAATAAAGACTTGATTGATTGATTGACACACAGGCCTGTTGTCTCTGCTATGGCTCCTTTTAAGTTTCTCCCACTTTTCCTCCCCCCCCCCCTTTTTGCCAGGATTCTCCGGAGGTGTTCCCACATTTTTGCAAAAGTCTGCCCTCTTGAAGTCCGGGACCTTTACTTTTGAGTGGCTTGTTTCTATTACTGTCTTCCCCTTAAACCACACAGCAGCATTATGCGAACATACGAAAATGCCAGCAGAAACAGGCCTCACGGTCTGTCGAGTTTGCCAGAGTGTGCAGCTAGCACCTATAATGCTGCCACCCCTCTCCCCATCATATTACCCCTTTCCCAATTCCTCTTGAAGCTGTCTGCCGTCTTGCAGGCCACTACCTCACCCAGCAAGGAGTTCCACTTGTCCACCACTCTTTCTGTGAAAAAATGTCTCCTCTCTCTCCTGAATCTACCCCCCATCTCAGTTGGTGTCCTCTCGTGTCCCTCCCCTTTCTCCTCTGGAAAATCCTCTCTCTATTAGTCTTGTTTATTCCCTTGTGGTACGTAAAGTTCTCAATCATATCTCCCCGTTCCCTCCTCCTCTTCCAGAGAGTACATATTCGGCTCCCACTGCCTTTCTTTGCATGGCTTGCCCTCCAATCCCTGGATCATGTTTGTAGCTCTACGCTGTACCCCCTCTAACAAATTGATGTCCTTCTTCAGGAACGGGTGCCAGTATTGCACGCAGTACTCCAGTTGGGGCCTGACCAGCGACCTATACAGGGGCAGGCTAACCTCCCTACTTCTGGAGGAGATCCCTCTAGCTATACACCCCAGTATTTTGTTGGCTTTTGCCGCCGCCCGTCTGCATTGAACAGAGTTGTTCATGCTCCCTGTTATGATCACTCCTAGGTCCTTCTCTTCTGTGGAGCAACCCGACTGAACCCCATTTAAGTTATAATCCCTCCCTTGGTTCTGGGCTCCGACGTGCAGAACCTTACCTTTCTTGGCGTTGAACCCCAGCTGCCATTTATCTGCCCACTCCTGCAGCTTATTCAGGTCCTCCTGCAACCACTCCCCCACCCCCCGTATTATCTACCACAGCTCCCATCTTGGTATCATCTGTGAACAGACATATTTTGCTCCGGATCCCATTTGAGATATCTGCAGTGAAAATCCCGAACAGTACTGGTCCCAGCACAGATCTCTGTGGTATCCGCTCAGTAACCGCTCTCAGTGATGAGTCTCTCCCCAATCCCACCACTACTGTTGGCTGTCTTCCCCTCAGCCAGTTCCTGATTCAGGTCACCATTTTAGTCCTGCCACCACATACTCCTAGCCCCCCAAAATCTCCCATGGGCACTGAAGTCCAAGTACAGGATGTCCACAGCATGGCCCTTATCCAGTTCACATGTCACCCAGTCATAGAACTCTACCAGGTTTGTCAGGCATGATCTGCCTGCGACAAACCCATGCTGCTGGTCATCCTGGATACCGTTTGCCTCCAAGAAGCTCACATGCCTCTCCTTTAGGATGGTCTTCATGAGTTTGCCCACGATCGAGGTGATGCTCACTAGCGTGTAGTTCCCTGGTTCATCCTTTGACCCACTGTTATGGATGGGCACCACATGGGCCATCCTCCAGTCCTGTGGCACACATCCTTTGTCCAGGGAGGCATTGAACAGGTCTGACAGCAGCCCCGCAAGGACCTCTGTCGGCTCCCTCAGTACTCTAGGGTGAATGCCATCCTGCCCAAGTGCTTTGTCCAGTCTTAATGCCCTCAACCCTTCCAGCACCTTGCACTCTGTAATCCCTACATCTGTTCTCCTCCTCCCCACCCACCCCACTTGCCTGACATATTTGTCCCCTCCACCCACCCACCCCATCTTTCTTGATCCTCACAGGCTGGTCTTTGCTTCTCCTTTTCTCACCAGTGTAACAGAAGAAGTCTTTTTCTCCCCTTTTGATCCCCTACGCCAGTCTCAGCGCTCTAGTCGTTTTGGCCGCCCTGACCAGTGTGGTGACCTCCCTAGACTTTTGCCTGTATACATCTTTATTTTCTCGCCCTCCCCGGTTTCCTATACTTCTGAAATGCCCCCCTCTTGGCTCTCACCTCCTCCCTGAACTCCAGTGACAGCCAACTGGGTTTCTTTGCCCTGCACGTCTTGTGGTGGTGGTGTTGTGGTGTGTTTTTTCTTTTTTCTTTTTTCTAGTACAGGTCTCTGTTGCCTCTGCTAGCCTTCCCCTTATTATATTCCACTTCTAATCTGCATCCATGTGTTGTTGGGTGTCTGCCAGGTGCTTGCTAAGAATTTCCCCCCTCATCCTAAAGTCCGCCCCCCCCCAAACTCAACCACACTTGTACCCATGCCCCCTGTGTCCATCCCCATGTTTAGTGTGAACCACACTGAGTAGTGGTCACTCCCAGCAAGCAGTTTCCCCCACTTCTAGGTTCCTTACAGCTTCCCCATTATCCAGTACAAGGTTCAAAATCCTTTCCAGCCGTGTCTGCCCTGGTACCAGCTGTGTCAAGAAGCTGTCCTGAAAAGCTTCCAACAGGACCCCCTCACTTGCACTCATGGTAGCAGGTGTGCTCCAGTCTACCCCCAGTAGGTTGAAATCCCCCACCACCACCGTGCTTCCCTTCCTGCTTACCATTCGAATTTGATCTGCCAGTTCCCGGTTCAGGTCACAACCCTGTGATGGTGGCTTGTACACTACCCCATCCTCGGTGTCCTAGTCCTCGCATCCTGGAACTGCATCCACAGAGCTTCTGTCCTCTGCTCATCCCCTTCCTCCTCCCTTACGCACTTAATCCCTCCCTCACATAGATCGCCACCCCTCCGCCATTCTCCTTGGCCTATCCTTTCTGAATAGCCTGTACCCTGAGATCATCATATCCCAGTGCTGGTACTGGGCGGCCCATGTTTCCGTGATGGCTGCTATGTCCACCAATTCCTCCGCCAAGAGAGCTTGCAACTCTGCAGTTCTGTACCTTGGGCTTTTGCGTTCAGTGACATCCCCTTCCAGCCTGTTGCCTCCCCAACCTTGCCACCCCCCACCCCCCGGTCCTCTCTTTGCCTTCACCTCTAACTAGGAGTGTGCTCCCCTTTCCGGACATTGTTTCTAACAATGGTCTCCTCACCGCCGCCCCTTATTAGTTTAGATCCATCCTTGTTGAAATATACTCCTCCATTCCCTGTTTGAGTACAACTCATGTGGTGACTTCGAGGTACTTTCTTAAATAGACACAAATTCTACTTTCCCCATGTCGGGGCCGGATTCTGTGATTTGGCAGGCACTGCAGCAGTCTTGTCCTTTTTTCACCAAAAGAGCATTTCGCATGCATTGTCTTGTAGCCTAGTTTAAATCCAGTCAATTTCATTAGTTTTCCATTGCCATTGGACAAGCACAAACACACACATACAGTCTGTGAGCATCCTCACAATATATCAGATTTCCACAGTGACAGTGGCAAAAAGTGCATTTCTCGGCGAGGACCTATATTATGACGAGGACAATGATTTTCTGCTTTCAGCTGAAAACATCTGTAAAAAATTTAGTTTAGCCTCTTTTTGCACCACTTTATCATGCAGAAACACACTTTGTGGGCAGATGCTTCCATTTTGAGATGCATTTTTGGAAAACCCATTCAAAGACAACTTTCTGTTGACACATGCTGTTACCTTCATTGGTGGGGGGTGGGAAAAACGGGTTTCAAGATTTTGCCAAATGCAATTTGGTCATTTTTGAAAATGGAAAATCATTTTCTCTCTGGTGATTGACAGTTCCCAAAGGAGTATGTACCAGAGAAAAATAAGTGTTGTCAAAAATACGATAATGGGAAGGCCGCTTCTACTGGTCCGACATTCACTCTTGACATTAACAGAGTAAGAACAGAAGTGACTGCACATAGTCATGTCGTGAGAAGCCATGTCTTGCAAGAGCTTCCTGTGTGGGCCTGGCTTACAGTACAATATATTGTGACTTTATGGAGATGCCTTTAAAGATCAGGGGGTGCTTACTGAATCTCCTACAGCTAATCCTGGACAATGGCGTCAGCTGCTCGGGATTCTGGAATTTGCCACCAGCAGCACTGTAGCTGAAATGACGAATGAACAGGAATGCAGCAACAACCAAGTAAGTATAGCAACTATATAATATTTTTGTTATCCACTCAAAGTGTAAATTGTGGGCACCTCATCTTATTGAGATGGAGGTTCCCCTTTAAACAATGTTAAAAGGGGTTTTTGGGGGGTGCTTTTTCAAACTGCCTTCCTACATCGCTGATCTTTTTAAACTTGCATCTGGAGCTTACACACTCAGAAGATGCTCGTATCTCATGTTGGAGATGCCCAGCATCTGCACTTGATATGGTTCCTGTTCCTTAAATTCTACTCTCCCTGCCCTTTGGAGTCTTTGGAATAATTTACAGAATTCCCTAAATTTGGATGAACGCCTTCAAAACCTTACTTACAGTCCCTGAAAGAAAGCTGCACCCCATTATGACGGCCTCCACCTTAATTTTAGCACTTCCTTGTACTCCACCAACTGTTCTGTTCCCAGTACTCATAAACTCATCTAATCTCCTCACGCTTCTATCCTCTCTTTTGTACACAGTATTTCGCTACCTGCCTTGATGTGCCCGTCACTACATATCCCCCGAAACGTATGACAGCTGTTCACCCTCAACCCCCTAACCCCTCTCCCTCCATATACTCCAGGCTCCTTCCTTAGCTGTCCCTATCTGTTTCCCGGTCTCCTCCTCTTCCCTACCTAATCCCCAATTTCTTGCTGTCAGCTTCCCCCGCCTCCTGCCCTTTCTGACTGCTCTCAAGCTGAAGAGTCTGCTACGTTTAGTATGCATCGTTTGTTTTTTCTTTGTTAGTGGAGTTACCGTTGTTAACCTCAACCCTCATTTTTTGTTGTATTATGCTGTCATACAACTGTATTTCTGATTTATCATGCTTTTGCATCATAATCTATTTTGCATTCTTCCAGGACCACCTTGCAGAAGAGACTGTTCAACTGTGTATTTCGTGGTAAAATAAACTTGATCGATTTTCTTCCACTTCAACCCCATCCTACTTTTCTCTGACCTGTCCACCCAGGGGCATGGTCTGTCTGTCTGTGCTGGGTGAGTCAGGTACTGATCTATTCTTGGAGCAATCTAAACCACCCCCCTATAAATAGCTGAGCACTTGACAATGAGACTGTTTATTTATAACTTGGATATAAATTATCCATGCTAAATAATCGCCTGCGTATGAGGACAGACCCCTCCCGTATAACCTGATGTTCCATAAGTGGAGTGTTCCTTCTAGCAGTGCAAGGAGATATATAAAAAAAAGAAAAAGTCTCACATGAAAAAGCAGTATATTTATCAAGCAAGACCTGCTCCCTAGCATGTCCTCATGTGGCCCTTAGATTCCAGGGCCACTCTGCTTCACTTTGCATTTTTATATTTGCTGAGCCTTCCCCGGCTAGAGACATCCACACACATGCTGTCTGTGTATGAAAGAAAGGATTATCTCAGTGTGCCATGGGATTACGTCTGTCCTGTTGTCATCTCACTTGATGCCTCTAGAGTTTCTCCAAGTGGGTTTTCTGTGAAAACCTACCTCTTTTAATGTGTGGCAGGCTTTGAGTTTCTAAAACAGGATTCATTGGCACTGGTAGTTGAAAGTGGGCAGTTTTTCAGAAGCTAGGCATAATGCTGAGACACACGCCACAAGTATTAATGGTAGGTAGTAGTTTTGTAAGCTGCATGGGGAGTTGAAATAGGCACCAGTCAAATGTTGGTAGATTTGTGTCCGTGGATTATCGATGGGGCCATTGGGTTTTGTTGCAGAACTGCATGTTGGGTCCTGCACTGTTTACTAGAGTTTGAGATCAGACTGCTAAACCTTTAATGTGTTTTGGGGGGGGGGGGGATTTTTACCCACCTCCACATTTTTCACACCAAAAGCACTACAGAAACCTGGGATGTTGCTTCATTAAGAAACACTAGTAAATTTTAAGTGTTAAGTTCATAAAACCATTTATAAAACA